>VDFB02253321.1:0-24242 GCA_007258455.2 Sequoia sempervirens
ACACACATTCCAAGTACCCTCATAAAGATGAAAGGCATAAGAGTGAACTCCAAGGAAGACCATGCCTTCATTGTAATGAGAAATGGGAACATGGCCATGTATGTCAACAACATGATGACCAAAGGAGGAATTTGTGCTTCAAGTGCAAAGAACCGTGGGGACGTGACCACATATGTGGAAAGGGGGGCCACACCCATATGATAGAAGTAACCACCAAGGAGGAAGTCAAAGAGAATCCTAGCAAGAAAGTGTTGATGTGATTTTTGTGACCGCACCAATCAGCAGAACAAAGTAATCCGAAGGCTACTCCATTCTCTCTTGATCAAAGAATTATGTGCGCTAAGATTGCAAGAAAGATCGCACGTTCAACTCCAAGGTTCCGAAATGCTTTGGAATACCCTCAGTCGGTTCGTTGTGAATTGTTGTTTACACGAGAGGACTTACACAATTGTTCATAAGGCTTGCAGTTGACAATAGATGGATGATTGGAAGGGAATTTATGTGATGCGGATGATTTAACAATAAGGTACGTTTTCCTAAAACTAACCAGAAAAATACTGAATTGAATGGCTGCAGGGATTAGAAAATTTATAGTTTATCTAAATACAGGACGCGGGATCAATTTCAGCAAACTTCAACCAAACTATGCTCCGCCTCACGTTGGACAGCTTACACAAAGTTGGTGCAATCTTCAAAGGGATGGCAAGAAATTTTCAACTCACAATCCGGCATCAAGACATCGTCAAGACGATGCATACCAAGACATGAATTGTAACTGAAGTTAGGCTTATAAAATGCTCCAGTTGACCACACAAGGCAAACTTGTCGTCAGCAAGCTGCTAGTGGTATGGACTAAAACAAAGTTGCCTCGATTAACACCACAAATCCACAGCTAAAATCTACTTGCATGAAATGAAAATTACGCTACTTTAAGCTACTTTATGCTACTTGAAGTAGAAGGGATGAAGAAACCTCGATAGCTATCCATAACAAAGACGAATTTCACCATCAATGAAAGATCTTTTATTATAAAAGTTTTCACAACAATCTCTTACAAAAGTTTTCAAAGGAAAACTTTCCTTCTTCTCCAAACTATACTAAGCTATCAAACTATCTCTCTGCTCTAACAAAATGTCTACTCTCTGATGTCTCCTCTAATTTAATCTAATGAGTACAAATGAGGGGGACTCCCCCTTTTATAGATAGCCCAATCCAATGGACGGCTCAGATTACAATCAAATAAATGGCTAAGATTAAGCCACCTCAACCCTAACCCTAAAAACTGCCAGAATGGTGAGTGGTACAATAAATGAATCAAAGATTCCCACTCACTCCCAAAATAGTAAAGGCAATTAATGCCCACAATCAATCCTCCAGAAGGTCATCATCCAGAAGTGCATTCTCGTTCTCTTTCTCCTTGGCTGCAAAATCAATGAACCTAGAAATCACAGCCTCAACCTCCTGAACTGAGATAGATGGAATATGATCAAGCTGAAATTCCAACACCGTGATTGACTGTCCATGCCGTGTGCAAGATTTTCTCCAAGCGACTAGAGCATCATGTGTATTCTGAATCAAGCTAGAGAAAGTCGAAATGTTTTCAAAGTCATCCTGTACAAAGGTCTTCACCTCCGAAAAGAAAGGCAACAGCCCACTCCTCAATCCATCAGTAGTCACCTCATCAAGATTCAACCATCTAGCAAAGATTTCCTCCAAGGTGTTCAGGACTCCATCAATGATGTTCGTCATAGCCTTCCTGACTCTAGCTGAATCCGCCTGAGCTGCATCGAAGAATCCACGTCCTGTGACTACTGAAGAGTACCATCTGGCAAAATCGTACCTATCACCCTCCTGAATAACTCCTCCATCAATCAGCATCTGCAAAGGAGTATGCATTAATGCCTCCAAACACTAAATAACCTTGCTCTGATAGACATGAGCATCACCCCAAGCCTGATCAACTGCCTCCACTCGTGCCATAATGCCGAAAGCTTGCTGGTAAGCATGAGCAAGATCTTCCATGAATTTCTCTATCTCGGCACGAACACTTGTAACCCATTTGTCTGCCTCCTGTGTCATTTTTCTCAAATCTCCTAGGCCATTAACAGATTCTCTAGATAACTCTACTGGAAGCTCAAGTGCTGGAATCTCCTGCCCACAAGGACGAGACAAATGCTGCATATATCCTATCAACGTTTTATGTTCCTTCAACTTCTTGTACTTTCCTTCAGTCCTGAGCAATCTGTCCTTAAGTGCCTGATAGGAGTTATCACACTCCTCAATGATCTGTGCTCCTGTGGGGCGACCTAACTCCATGGTTGTGATCACATAATTTTTTGGCACTGCTTCATCTCGATCACAATCAACTCGTGGCACAGCTACATGAAGGGTGCGAGAGCCATCCTCATCTGTTGAGATTTTCGAAAAAAAATTGGCTTTCTTCTTTGGTGGAGGCGCGTTGATCCGACTCAAAAATTTCTCCATCTCAACCACTGGATCAGCCTCTTCACTGGGGCTCCTTCTCATTATGTCCCTGCACCAATCAGTTACAACCTGATGTATAACAAATGGTTGCTCCTCTCTAGCTTCCTCCTCACGGACTTGTTCTACTTCAATTTCATTTTGGCGAGGCTCATTGGCCTCCAATGGCTGAGTATCTCCTAAAACTGCATCGTCCTCTAGAGTCGTTTCTAACTCACGTTGGAAGTGTGTATCAATAGCAGTCTCCCCATCTTCCTCCTGCTGATTATCTCTAGTAGGCGCATTAACACTTTGGCCAACTGATTCTCTCCGTGGTGGCTGATTTTCTTCATGTACCTCCTGCTCCTGATTCAATGCATTTCTCTGATCAGCAAATAGAGAAACCTCTTGTATACTTGGAGAACGTGTCTCCAATGGCCTAGGTGACTCAACCACAACTCTCGAAGGCTCCAGCTAAACTGGCTCTGGCCGAACTGGCTCCTTCCTTCAAGATTCTGAACCTCGAGTAATCTGTTTCTTCCTACTGGTAGTGGGTGTCCTATGATCTCCCATCAAGTTGTAAGTCAAAGGAATTGACCTACTCTTCAATCTGCTCACATGCCTTTCAACCCATGCTCTGGTGAAAGTCATGACTGGGATACAAAGCGTGTCCAAATCAGCTATCTTTGGCTCTGACCAATCTGGTGGTGGAAGTGGCGTCTCTCACTGCCTCATAATCTGGATGGAGAACGTTCATGTCCTCGTCCACCTAGTCTGCCACTGGAATGATTTCACACTCCCTGGTCATACTCAATGGTAGCCTCGAGAACATTCTTTTTCTAACCTCAGCCTCATCTGATGCACCAGCCCAATAATCCGCAATATTCGCCTTATGCTTGAACTCTTCTGACAGTATCCATTTGATATTGTTGTGTGGGTCATAATGTTGTCTGCTAGTGTGATAAGAAAAATGAAAGAACTGAAGCTCACTTTCAGCTTCTTTGGCTGCCTGAAGTGAAGGACACACCTCGTCTGAATTCCCCATGACAATCGGGAAGTCAATCCCTCCCTTCTTCTTTCTCTTCTGAATCTTATCATAAGCAACAAGTTGGCTAGATATCTCTAACATCAAAAATTCTATTCGTTGGGTACTTAGGCAATCTATATGGGTACAAAGAAAAACCTTGCAGCCTAATATAAGAAAACTTCGGAAACTGAACAAACCAGCACCCATACCTTTCTATCAACTCCTGAGCTTCCCTCGAGATCCTATGATGAGTCCGCTGCTGAAGTGATCTCCTTATGTGCATGGTAAAGGCGTCATTAACTCGCTTGTAATAGGAGGTACTCGTAAGGTGCAGCTGCGGACAGGTCTCGTGGATTTTGAACTAATGAGAGCCACAACCAACCGGCTCGTAAGAAATTCCCCTATACTTTGTCATACGAGCCAACATGTAAATGATGTAGGAGCCCATGTAGAATGTCTTCGTCCTCCGCAAATTTAGGAGCTGCTCATGCAAGTTGTCACTAATCATCACAGCCCAGTTGATGTGCTCTTTCCCTTCCAGCACAAGGTTTATGTAATAGAACATCCATGGCTCAAAAATAAATGCTTGAGGGCAGCCTCCAACTCTGCTAAGCATCATGATTAGGTCACAGTATTCCTGCTTCAAATCATCTAATATAATCTGCCGGCGCTTTTGTGCGAGGGCGGGCTTGTTCATCCAACGAGCGTTGATCATGTCGGTACATCTCTCGAATGTTGAAGCATACATTCGCTCAGCATGCTCTCTTGTCTTGTAAATCATCCTCTTGTGCATTGGGATTCCAAAAGCTTAAAATTTGAGGTGAGGGTTGGCGAATACTGGAACAACTAGACGGCCGTCAGTCGCTGCCATTTCGGCACCTCATCATCGACCTTGGACCGAACTCGGGCGGCGGGCACGAGGTAGCGCATACAGCCAGCGAACAATGGCTGTATAGCAGTGATTGGTGATGGCCGCCAGCGTCCCCATCATCAGACTTTTGAAGACTCCGGGTGAAAGAGCCCAAAATTTGTATCAAGCCCGACACGCTCAACTTTGAAGTGAATTTTGACTCGGTAGGAGAAAGCCTTGCTTTCGACTTCTTGATGGCGCACGGTTCTGCTTATTACGCTATCACGCCGGTTATAACTTCACTTCGAACCATTACGCAGCCTCAGCCTCCTTTAACGTTTCGAACTTTCAACACTTAGAAAGTTTCCTGCAAGCTTCAGCAACTTCACAACTTAAATAAAATCGGTCAACTCTGCTTTCAGCAACTTCAAACTTCAAGTGCGAATTAACTTGAGCTTCAGCACACAACAATTCTTCTTCTTCTTCAAGTCGAACTTCTTCACCAACTTAGCTACTCACTTGCACTGCAACTTCAACTTCAGAGTTAAAATTGAACTTGCTAGCACTTTTCAAATTGCAGCCTTATAAGTTTTCTCTACTTCAGATCGAACTTCTTCAACAACTCTCAGCCTGCACCGCAATTTGCTATTTCAGAGCTCAAGTCGTACTCTTCAATTGATGGAGAAAAATGAATCAATTCTCAGCTCATATAGCTAAGTCGAATTCCAAGTTTAGCTAATTCATTAAACCTCCACTACTTCACAGCAGGAATTCGAATTTCCCTCCCTCTGGCAATTTCAACACTTGTCACCTGGCATCTAGAATCTTGACCTTCTAGAATTTCAAAAGATTCATCTTGACTGGCGTACTTAGCATTTAAATTCATTTTGAAAACATTCACTTCAAATTCACTCTTTAAGAAATTTAATTCACCAACTGAAGCTCTGATTCTCAATTTTATTCATCTGTTGCTTTGGAAGATTCATCCCACGGAGGATTCAATCAAATTCATCTAGGCAATCCATTTCAAATTCATCATCTGAAGCATTTCATTCTTGAAGACACATTTTATCCATTTTGCCTTAGAAAAATTTTAAATTTCCCTTAGGAAATTTCATTATTTTAAGTGCCGATCAAAATCTCTATCACGAAAGCCTTAGCGACGCGCAGAGGACTTTAAAATCCACTCCTTGTCGAAGATCTTCAATACCCAGAAGAAAATTTCCCTCAGAACGTGCTGAATTCATGAGTCTACGAACAAAGGGGTTCATTTTAGGTACCGGTTTGAAGCGCCAGAAAGAATCGTTTCAAATGGGTTCAATCGGTTCATCCGGGGCTTATTTTTCTTGATTTTGACTTGAAAGAGATTTGCTTATCAACCTCATTGAAGCTAACGTCTCGGCGCAATAAAACTTGATCAGTGGCGCACAGAAGAAGTACCCATCAAAAGCGCCCTCCGAGTCGATGTGCTCCTCTAGGAGGTGAAATTAAGTATTAGCACTTAGAAAAATATTTTATCATTTTATCACTAGCTTGGGCACACATAAGCATTAAGGTGGAACTTGAATTTTTCCTTAGAGAATTTCTTTCCATTCAACTTTAATCATGGCACATTTCACATATTGAGGACTTAACATTTCCAATGCCTTAGAACATTTCCCCATTTTAGACTTTATGCACTTTGGACTGTTCAGCATGATGGGGATGTTAATATGGTCATTTTTTATTTTGTATTGTTGTCTCCATCTTAGCGTACGTCTTGGGCGTTGTACATCGCGGGGATGTTTAATTTCAACGCATTGGATCGAAGCTTCCATCCCCTTCACCTTGAAGTGGCACTTCACGCCATTGAGGGAGGGATTTCACCCGCGCATACGTAACCGGTGCTGCGCCAATTTCGCAACTATTGACCTCAACGCCATGGTAACTTGCTCCTTGCCTTTACTTCAACTTGGCGCATTTCATACCTTGAGGAGGATAGGCGCATTTAGCATATGTAGAAGGATTAACTATTCAACACCTTTGACTCTTTGACTCTTCTAGGCTTGGGCATTTTGGACCCCAAGGTGGATGAACTTTGTCTTTTCTTGGCTTGCATGGGCGCATTTCTTATGGGGTGAAGGATGAAACACCAACGCCTTTAGACTTCTCTTGACCTTGCTTACACATGGACGCATTTAGCATGGGGAGGAGGATGAAACTTTTACTTAGAATTTTCTAACACCTTGCTTTGAAGAGGGCGCATTTAGGGGTGGCAAGAGGATTTAACTTCAACACTTAGCATTTTTTTGTCAACTGCCAACTTGATGAGGGCGCATTTCATATAGGCAGGAGGATGGGATTCATGCCTTAGACAAATTTTTAGCTTCCACCACCTAGACTTAGCATGAGGGCGCATATGGAGGGGGGAGGTGGATTTAAGTCTAGTCTTAGAATTTTTTATGACTTCAAGGCAAGTTGGGCGCATTTGAGGGGGTCAGCAGGACAAACTCCAACACTTAGAAAAAATTTCCAACTACCAGCCAGCTGAGGATGAGGGCACATTTAGAGGGTGGTGAAGGATGAACTTCAGACTTAGGATTTTCTTCACACTTGCTTATGCCAGCTTATCCATGCCCTACTATAAATAGTAAGTCCTTTGATTTTCATGTCTCTAAAGCTCGGATTGATTTGAAATTTTAACCATTGGATCTTCATGATCTTGTCAGTCTGTTCACACCGCCATCTTGAGCTGACTTGCTATTTATAGCATGTTTGCGAAGACGGTTTACTATTATTTCGATTTGACTTCCCCAACTCCGTTTGACTTGAAATTTGAATGTCGTGACCCTCATCGGTAGACTTGCCCGTTCACACTGGCGCCGGCTGCTGATTTACTATTTTTAGCCTGTTTTTGGAATGCCTTACTATAAATGTGTTGGTAGCAAATTGCGCTAAATTTTACCGATGGATAGCTTGAAGATCGTCGTGTCCGGATACCAGATTTTCGAAAATTATGACATTTACCTCATTTTGGGTCTGAAGGCTGGAAAACCTAATTTGACGCATGTATATCAAATGACCAGGTTTGACTCCCATTTTTTGTTGCGCCACATACGTTTGTGGTTAGATCGTTGGGCATTTGTCGAGGCGCGAACATAAAATAGTAAGAATCCGCTGGGTGATCATCTTGCTTTGCATGTCACACCACTGCGAAGCCCTCGAAAAACCCACAAGGAATCACCCGACATGCGCTGAAAATCCCAACATGCAAACCCTAAAAATAGCTCTGAAGGCTGAATACTAAAGTGATCATCTCATTTTGCATGTTATATCGTCGCGAAGGTTTCAGAAAACCCAGAAAGAATCTCCAGACATGCATTGAAAAACCTCGCATGCAAACCCTAAAATCTGCTCTGGAAGTTGAATTTGCTAAAAATAGACAGTTGTCCGTTCTAGCTCAAAATTTGCAGACGGGCAGCTGCAGTGTAGTGATCGGAACTTCAAAAATGTTGGAAGAACGCCCTGAATTGCACACTTACTAAAAAATAGTAAGTTGTCGAAATTTGATGAAATTTAGCTGGGACCCTGCTGGAAGCGTGCTGACAACGTTAGTCTCAGATTTCAATTTATTCACTTCATTTGACTTCAGATTGACCAAAGAAAGTGCAAACCCTAATTCTATAGACTTGGCCAAAATTTTACATTTAAGCTCACAGATGGGCGCATCCCAGAAAGACGGCAGCAAAAAGAGACAGAAAGGGAGAGAGAGACAAAACCAAAGCCAAAAGACCAGAATGGAGCAAAAATTAGGGGGTCCCCATTTTGAATGGGGCGATGTGTGAAAAGGTCACAACAGAAAGCAAGGTACGAAGATGACGAACATGTGACTTTAGCCACCATCTCTCAAACTTCTAAACATCACCCATTCCAAATTAAAAGCACCCTCAAAGGGCATAGGGTTATCACTCTCATGGATAGTGGGGCATCCCACAATTTTATTGATGAGAGGCTAGTTGCAAAGAGGAAGTTGGAAACCATGAACTTTAAGGGATTTGCAGCAGCCACTGCTACATGAGCTAGGGTTCAATGCACTAAAATAGTTTCCTAGCTAGAAATGACCTTAGGGAAGCATTCCATTAAAGAAGATTTCTATGTGGTACCATTAGATGTTGATGTAATATTAGGCACTCCTTGGATATACTCCCTAGGATGCTTCATGTTTGACCTCCCAAACTTTAACAATTCGCTTCCAACATGAGGGACAAGAAGTCACCTTGAAAGGGTTACCCAATGGATCTCCAAAAGTAGTCTCATGCAAAAGAATGGAAAGGATTTTTAGACATGGGCAAGGAGAATGGGCTGCACAATGTATGATCCTTGACAAGACCTCCTCACATGGCAAAACAATTCATATTGACATCCAACCAATCTTGAGCAAACATAAGAAAGTATTTGATGATATTCCACCAGGGCTACCCCCATAAAGAGGATTTGAGCACACAATAGAATTGGAAGAGGGAGCAAAACCTGTAATTACCACACCATACCGACGCCCCCACATATTCATGGAAGAGATTGAAAAAACTATTAAGGAACTGCTAGAAATGGGTCGTATTCAACCTAGTTCTAGCCCTTTCCCATCATCCGTAGTACTAATCAAGAAAAAGGATGGTACCATGAGAATGTGTATAGACTATAGGGCCTTAAACAAGAAAACGATTAAGAACCACTACCCTATACTAAGAATTGATGAATTAATCGACGAACTCCATGGAGCCAGATACTTCTCCAAAATTGATTTGCAAATCAGGGTATCATCAAATAAGGATGAGGAAAGAGGACATTCTTAAAACCGCTTTTCGATACCATTATGGGAACTTTGAGTTCTTAGTCCTACCTTTTGGACTAACAAATGCCCCGGTAACATTTCAATCATGTATGAATCATATATTCCGGAAACAACTAAGAAAGTTCCTACTCATATTTTTTTATGACATCCTTATCTACAGCAAGACATGGGAAGAACATCTCAAACACATTGAGGAAGTCCTAAACATTTTGGAACAAGAATCCTTGTATGCTAAAGCTTCAAAATGCGAGTTTGGCCTGGTAGAGATCCTTTACCTATGCCACAAGATCAATGCACAAGGGGTAAGTGTAGATGAAGAAAAAATTACAGCAATTAAGGAATGGCCAAAACCTAAAACCCTAACACAACTAAGGGGCTTCGTGGGACTATGCAGTTACTATAGACGCTTTGTAAAGGGATTCTCCAAAATTGCCACTCCACTCATAGACTTGATCAAAATGGGAGCCTTTGTATGGAGTGAAATGTCTCAACAGGCTTTCAAAAGAATAAAGAAGCAATGAGCTCATGCCCTGTTTTAGCCATCCCTGATTTCACACTACCCTTCGAACTGCAGTGTGATGCATCCAAAGAAGGAATTGGAGCGGCCCTTATGCAAAATAAGCATCCCATTACATTTGAAAGTCGCAACTCACCAAGACTGAAAGACACTATTCAATTTATGATAAAGAGATGCTAGCTATCATGCACGCCTTAGCAAAGTTTCCTATGTTCCACCAAGTTTCCACGACGGGGGGACGGCGGGACGACGGGACGCGTTTCGGGGACGGCAAATTTTTGAGGGGATTTTAGGGGACGGGGGGACGGCTGTATAGTATATATATATATATATATATAGGGAGAGAGAGAGAGAGAGAGATAAATTTTAAAAATATAGGGAAATTTCAAATTTAAGATATTCATATGAGTAATGATAATCATAACAATCACCAATCATATTGACATATGCATCATAGAATCGAATTATCAAACAAATTAATACTACAGCTACCTAATTGCATCCATGGACCATAATTCAAATCCATGTCAAATAGTCAATGTGCATATGATATAAAATAATAAAATGCCCAAAAGGCTACAAGTTTGTACTACAAATGTCAAAATGATAAAGTCACAAGTGTCCAAAGGCAAAACATAGAAATAGAAAGTATGATGATTGCCACTACTCGGCATCTGCCAACACTACATCAAAATCAGACTCATAGTCTGAGTCACTGTCACTGTGAGGGGCTGGCTCATCTAATGGAACTCCAACCAATCCCTCCTGTCTCTCCTCCTCATCATCAATTTGTGCGACATCCTCTAGATCAACATCCCACCGTAATGCTAGAGTTTGTCTATACTCAGGAGTCTGATGATCCTGGAGTCGCAAAGCACTATGCACAGCCACTAATTTTTCTGCCCGTCTAGAGGTCAGCCTATTCCTCTTGATAGAGTGAATAAAGCTGTATGTTGACCAATTCCTCTCTGCAGTAGAGGAACTAGCAACCTGTGAGAGGAGACAAAATTTAAAAACTAAATTAGTAATTTAAATTTACTAATTAGGACATTCAATTTAAATTATGATTATATAAATGTTCAAACTTCAACACTGTCATTCATCTAAATCAAATTATGTTAATCTAAAGTATTACCTGTGAAAGGAGGCGAACAACAAGCGTCCTCAATTGTGGTGCATCCTTCCCATGCCATGACCACCATCCAATAGGATCCCTTTGAGCTACTGTAGTTCTATCTACCCTGGCCTCTGGTTTGCCGAATGTTGGACCACGGAGATTAACAAAGTCAGTGAACTGTGTACGAACTAGACTGGCCTCCTCAATTGAATATATTTTTGCAAGGGCCCTCATAAACCCTTCTTTCACCTCATCATCATCACAAGGAGGCATCCTACCAGGTCTAGGTACATACCATTTGGGATTAAGAGCAAAGGCTGCCATATGAAGCGGGGTGTTCATAGTGTTCCACTGCCTTGTCACAATGGGCCTAATTTTTTGCTCATATAATCCTGAATTAGGATCCTTATCAGAAATTGCTTTCTTCATTTTTCCAAGCATGGAGTCAAAAGTTTCATAAATCTCTCCAAGACTTGGAGAGTCTGTATCAACATATCTAATGACATCCACAACAGGTGAAATGATGGAGCAAACAAATCTGCAAACAAAAATTTGAAAAAAGACAAGTTAGAACTTAGAAAATAAAAAAATATTAATAATAAAATCATATATATATATTTTTATAAAATCAGCAATCTGTAGAAACCCCAGTTTCCCCTATTCTCTGGATTCGACAGTTTTGTTTGACTTTCTGAAGGTTTTAGGTTTTTTTGCAAATTTTGAAGTTTTTGAACATTAAATGGAAATGGCGATTTTTGCAATAACTTGAAATAAATTCACTAAAAATTGTATAACCCTGATAATCAAGAAATCTTTTGAGAATATAGATGCCAGACTTTTATTTATTCTACTGAGACGGTTACATTGATGATCTGACAACATGCAAAGCAAAAAGCAAAGATTATTTTAAAAACCTGATTTTCTGATACAGCAATAAATGAACAGCTGAAAGGGTACGGCTGCAATAAATGATGGCTCTCCTCCCAACTGATAGTTGCAGATGATTCCCTAAATGTTGGCGCCTCTTTTGATGAAAGTATGAAACAAATATTAGAGGCGTTCCTCAGTAGATGAAGAAACACATCTATCCAAGCAAGTACGGCCTGTCATGGTGGTACGGCCTGCTGGTGCA
Organism: Sequoia sempervirens; assembly: GCA_007258455.2. Taxonomy (NCBI): domain Eukaryota; kingdom Viridiplantae; phylum Streptophyta; class Pinopsida; order Cupressales; family Cupressaceae; genus Sequoia; species Sequoia sempervirens. The sequence continues at coordinate 11,935 of VDFB02253321.1, forward strand.
CTACATAAAGATTGTACGGCTCACTTTTAATCAATGTTTAAGCTCTGTAAACAGGTGCGCCTGATAGAATTATTTCCTCCGGATTGAAACCCTGACAAAACCCTCTGAGTTCGAATCGCTTAGAAACTTGAAGGTGTACGGCCAAGTACAGATCTGGTACGGCCTGGTACACAGCTGCAATAAATGCAAAATTTCGGCTCTTCTCAGAATTCCCAGTTTCAGGCAAAATAGTCGCCTTCTGATGACGATTCTTCTGGAATAATAACACCTCTCTGAAACCCTGATGAATTAAACTTCTGTGAAACTCTGTGATGTTCAATGATTTCCTCTGGATGAAAAAATCTCACGACTGGCAGTAAATCAGGTGATCTCACACCCTCTGAACTGATTCAATGGAGATGGCTCGTTCTCAAACGAATTTTGAGACTCAAACCCTAAGGTTCTGTTCTCTGGCAAAGATTGATCAATTTCAATTCACAAATGTCATAATGGCACATTTTCCAATGCAAAACCCTTTATCCTCACAAAAGTGCGATTTCCACCATAATAGGGTTTTAATTAAAATATTCACATTTTAATCTTTTAATAATTCAATAGTCTCCAGCCAAAATATTTTATAATAATTTAATTCTCAAACTGGCCCCTTTCTGATGATGGGCGCACCCCTCAAGGCAGATAACTTAAGTTATAATTTAATATTATAACTTTACATTATAATCGTTAAATAATTAATATTTAATTAATATAATTAAATATTAATATGTACATCGATAAGCGTTAGATGCGATGCTAGCGAACCTTTGAGAAGTGATCGAACGCGCCAATCTCATCTTGCTAAAATAGCGAGGGGTCCCCTGCTTGCACGGTGGCTGCTAAAATAGCAATTACGCAAAGGTCTCGATGGGCCCAAAAGCGAAAGCCAACCGATCAAAGCGCCAATCGGCTGGCCGAACCAAGCTCAGCGACCCTCTAACCACTCTGTCTGACCCTCAGGGTCTCATGATAGGCCAATCTCACGTCCTACGATGCTGCATGGCCAAAAATGGGGACGCTGACAGTCAGCCCTCTCCTAAAATTGCTTGTCCCACCCAAGCAATCTCTCTGACTCCGATCCTCGGAAGGCCCCAAAGAAAAAACTGTGAAATGTCCCACACATCACGATCTGTCTCCTGTAGCATCATCAAAACTCTCAGCTACGCGCCAATCCAATGCACGGATCCCAAGCCGGTAAAGGGAGATGCATGCGTGGCCGGTCCTCCTCGAGTACGCTGGCTCTCACGCGCATCTTTGAAGTAACTCAATGGGACCCACCCAAAACTCTGTGTCAAAGCTGTCGCCACCGAGATCCCAATACAATATGAATCCACATCCATCTGTCATGCAGAGATAGAAACCTCTAGAAGCATCCACTATCCTGAATCTCTCCCTGTCTTCTGCTAAATACTCATGGATGTGATAACTGTCCAAACCATCATGCCGACTAATACCATAGTCGCCCTGTAACCATGTACCTGTATGAATCTGCGACATAGAAGTATCAAGCCCTGTCAAATACATATCGGCATGATGTAAAACGGACTGCTGTCCCTGCAAGTAATACCCCGCAAACTGCTGAGTCAAGTACCTGCAGCTGCCAACCCCATCTTGTGAAGATGGTAACTTTGCACATAGTAATGAATTACTCCCCTCAACTGTACCGAGAGAATCACCCTGTGCACAAGTGTCGTGCATCGAATATGAATCATGTACAGGTGGATCAAAGGAAAAACTATACGCACCCCTCACCGTGTACACCTCATTAAACTCCTCTGTGAGTCTTGTTTGGAATTGCGATGCACTGGAACAATCCCAAACACTACTATCATCACCCAACCTGAAACTAGTATCAAGAGTACGATCAGCCTCCAACTCGAAGAGTGGATTATCATAGACCAAACCACCATCAAATTCAAATAATGGATTGTTCACAAACTGCACAATCACTCCATCCTGATCTAAATCATCCATCTCTGAGTCGCTGGAATAATAAAATGAATTGTACTCCTGACTCGGCTCAACCAGCTGCCGACCATAGTCAACTGTATCAAATGAAAAGATTGATTTGCTTCCAGGAGAGGGAAACAAATCATCACAAGTACCAATCTCCCAACTGGATGAGACTCTGAATATCTGCTGTGAAGATGTACAAGTGTCAAGGGTTGTCACACAACTCTCCAGTGTATCAACAACCATGTCACAGGAACTATCAATGATTTGCCCTGCATCACCTATCGCGGGACTAGTCTCATGAGAACCGGGTGCAAGGTGTGGCTCACTGCAACTCTCATCTAGGGCACTCATCCTATCTGTAACAACTGCTCCTGTGACCGTGCTGGATGTAACCTCATCCTCGACATCTCCCACACTGCTATGAACCATGGGTGTATACTCCTCACCAACCACTGCCATGTAAGTCTGAACTATATCCGAAGGTGGTGAAGATTGTGCCAACCTCAACGCCACGGTACCCCTCTCAATCTGTAACTGCGACTCTCGAAGAGCCAACTGGATGCTCTGCAATGAATCCATAGTTACCTCTAGCTCATGAGTGAGCTCATCGATCCGCTCCTCTTTTCCCTTCCATGCATCATAACAAATGCAATCCCACTCGAGAAGGAAATCCCTGTCTGCTAGTAGTTTTAGATAGTTTTGTTTCATCGTTCCAATTGCTTCTCGGAGTGCATGTATCACTGCAAGGGAAAAACCACTATCACTGTGCTCATCTATCGAAGGACTCCAACTGTAGGTAGTCAACATTTCACGAGCAACGTCGAAATGCTCAAGGGCGGTAGCAATCATAGTGTCATCCACATGTAGTTGCCCAACCAAATGATGAGGATTCTGAAACTTACGACCCCCATACAAGATTTCCGGTTCACCATATGCACTATGATATGACGTTGATCCGTCATCGCTCACCTCATGATCTGCAGCATCGTGTGTGCTCTCAACCACGCACACCTCAACATCTAAGGTACTGCTGCTCTGTACCTCGAAGGATGGCTCAACTGGTACGGTAGAAGTTGCTGGTCTGACAGTATCTTCACACGCTTCTACTTCCCAAGTAACTGCATGCTCATCCAACGCATGATCCTGGGATTCCATATCAACATATGAATCCTCTAGCTGGTTTTCAGAGGTCTGATCCGAAAAATCAGACTCGTCATAACACAAATTCTCAATACCAACTGCATCTGTAGTACCCAACTCTAGAGACTCTTCACGTGACGACTCAATAGGGTTACTTTGCACCTCTGAAACAGCTGTTATATCATGCTCACGCAAAATCTCACCATCGCTGTTATAAAAATCAGAAGTGGCCTCCATCGTAGAAATTTCTTGAGTCACCACTTGCATGGACGAAGTAGGTAGATCATTACTCATAGCCGCGCTAGTGTGCTCATGGATCAAATCAGCACTTCGATCAAATTCATCATATAAATTTCTGCCCTCTTCATAGGAAACTGAAGATATCAAATCATTTTGACGGAAAGTGGTATTATCCTTAGATGTAGATTCTCGGTCCTTTCCAGGTGTAATCAATTCACGAGCTGTAGTGAGATATCTCCGTTTTTCAAACTCCGTCTTATGGCCAAGACTCGGGTGCACATCCACATAACTTATGAAAGGAAGTTTTTCTTTAATCTTCTGAAGTAGAATGCTATATTCCCTGAACATGCCAATCACTTCGCTTTCTGTGTTTTGTGGTGTTCTGTCAATAGAGATCCTTCCGCTACTCTCAGGTGATACTAACTGCCACTCGTTGTTCGCTGTCCTAAATGTACCGGCGAACAAACCCTCATGCCTTTCACCTGTTACAACCTCATCGGGCTCCTGTCTCGTGAAAGTGGGCCTAGTAGGCCTATCTGCTGTCCGTGACACTGACCTAGGAGCTCTCCGTGAATCTGTAACACTCCTGTCATCGTCACGATGTGATGACGATCTCCTCGGAGTATCCAGTCTCTGAAGTGCAACTGCCACCTGCTGTAATACACCATTTGACCGCCGTTGACCTGCACTAAGTTCTCTGAGTGCATGCAAGAGCTCTGCACGGTTCTGACCTCTGTTATTGTAAGGAGTCTCTGTTCTAAGATTAACTTTTCTATCAGTCCTGTAATTCCTATCAGTTCTGTCAGCCATGTTTCCCGGCTGCCAGATCGAACCCGGTTACCTGTCAACCAAAGCTCGCCTGAAGAAATGATGCCTGGTAAAACCCTAACTGTTCCGGCTGCAGAAGACGGCTAAACCCTCAGGATGGCAGGATTTAGCTCTGATACCACTGTAGAAACCCCAGTTTCCCCGTTTCCTCTGTATCTGATGGTTTAAATGTTTTTCTGAAGGGTTCAAGTTTTCTTGACCGTTTTTGGGTTTTTTTTGCATGTAATTGAAAGATGGCGATTATGCAATAAATTGATAGAAATTCTAAATAAATTCTAAATACTCTAGAACTGTGAAATCTACTGATAATAACGTTGCCAGATATTCTATTATACTTCTGAGACGATTACAATGGAGTTCTGATAACATGCAAAGGTAAAGGCAACAAATATTTAAAAACCTGATTTCTGAGACAGCATTAAATGATCTGGTACCTATGGTACGGCTGCAACAAGCATATTCTTCTCCCTCTGTCTGGTGATTGCAGATGACTCCAGATGTCAAGGCGCCTCCAACATCATGAAAGAAGAAGACCTCAATGAAGGCGTTTAGCTTCCTTTTTGCAAACACGTCCTTTAATGAATGGTACAGCCTTTTACAGAACAGATATGTACGGCTGTATCAGCAACAATTAATTCAAAATGAAATGTACGGCTTTGGTGTACCTCTGGCAATCTCTAATAATAGGCGCTCCTCAAGGTAAAGTCTGAAGATGAAAGCTGAGGGTATTTTACTCTGGAGACTAAAGTACGGCCTTCCTTCAATTGTACGGCCAAATCCAGATTGCTGGTATAAATAAAAAGTACGACCTTTCAAGAGGCTCTGAATGCAAAGCTTATGGGCGCCTTTATTGCTTGATATCTCCTGGAGGAAAGTATCTCTCTGAACCCCTGAGTAAGCTCTGAGATTTGAATCCCTAAGAGGCTTGGAGCTGTACGGCTGTTACCAAATGGTACGACTGCAGCAGCAGCATTGAATGAACTTGTACGGCTTCCTCTGTAACCCTCCAAATCTCCAGAATATGGATGCCTAAGTTAATGAATGCCTTCTGAATATAAAACTCTGAAGAAAACTCTAAAGATAGTAATTCCTCTGAAGCTCTGTGATTTACTCTGAATGAGAAAACCTCTGCTGGCAGTAAATCGGGTGATATCTCACACCCTCTGAACTGATTCAATGGAGATGGCTCGTTCTCCAACGAATATCGAACTCAAAACCCTAAGGTCTCCGTTCTCTGGCAAGACTGATCAATTTTCAATTCCTAAAATATCATAATGGCACATTTTCCAATGCAAACCCCTTTATCCTCACAAAAGTGTGATTTCCACCATAATAGGGTTTTAATTAAAATATTCACATTTTAATCTTTTAATAATTCAATAGTCTCCAGCCAAAATATTTTATAATAATTTAATTCTCAAACTGGCCCCATTCTGATGATGGAAAAACCTCGAGGATAGCAAGTTATAATTTGTATATAACATTATAATCAGATTAAATAATTAATATTTAATTAATATAATTAAGTATTAATATCTTCCTGGATTACACATCGATAAGCGTTGGTCGATCTTGGCGAACCTTTGGAAGTCTGATCAGAACCTTTACGCCAATCTCATCTTGCTAAAAATAGCAGGGGTCCCACAACGCCGGCTGCTAAAATAGCAATTAAAAGGTCCGTCGAGCCCAAAGCGAAATAGCCAGATCAAAGCGCCAATGCGTGCCGAGGCCAAGCTCGGCGACCCTCTAACCACTCTGTCAGCCTACGAGGGTCTCATGATAGGCCAATCTCACGATCTCTGATGCTCGCCAAAAATGGGGACATGACACAATCAATAACAAATTATTAATTAACAATTTTTTTACCTCACATTGGACCACCAATTATCATCAAGAATTTTTTGTTTGATGCTTCTCCCTTCTACAGTGCTTGCCATAGCCCATCTATTCCACTCTGAATTAACCATCATCAACTGTAGAGCCCCCTGTACCTCAAGCATCCTCTCTAACAAAATAAAGTAGCTAGCATACCTTGTTGCTACAGGCTTGAGAAATTCCTTCCTTGAAAATGTCCTAAAGAGGGCAAGTGAGGTGTGATGGTTGCAAATAAACATTTGAATGTCTCTAGCATCTACAACCACCTGGTGCACCCAATCCATCTTCCCTATGTCTTTCAATGAGTTGTTCAACGCATGAACACAACAAGGGGTCCAAAAGATGTGCTTGTAAGCACTCTCAACCATCAAACCTGCTAATCTGCACACACGTGCTGAATCAGTAACCACCTGCACAACATTGGTTGCCCCAACCTCCTCTATAGCCTCTTTCAAAATATTAAATTGGAATTCTGCATCCTTGCGCTTTCCAGAACAATCAATGGCTCTAAGGAAATATGGACCAGCTGAACATGTGACTATGATGTTTATAAGTGGCCGTTGTCTAATATCGGTCCACCCATCCATGATAATAGAGCAACCTGTTCTAATCCAACACTGTCTCATGTCCTCCATCACCACACTCACCTTAGAATATTCTTTTCAAGGAGTGAAGTACGTAATTTATGTTCTCCAGGGGGAATGTATGAGGTACCAACATTTGCCACATCTCTAAACATTTGTTTGAAGTAGGGAGAACGTGCTACATGGAATGGGATAGCATGGGCATAGAAAAATTTGGCAATGGAAGAATCTGCCACATCTCGTGCTTGCACATTGAACATATTTTCAACTGTATTTTGCTGCTCACTAGAAGTAGCAGCCTTCCTCTTCCCTCTTGTGGAAATATGAACACCACCCGCACCACTACTACCACTACCAACACTAGGACTACCAAGCATAGAGGGCATAGGTGAGGTTGAATGTGCGGATTGAGTTTGCATAAGCTGATCCATAGGCCTTCCTCCGGCCTCCAAGTGCAATCTATAACACTCCATCCTCTCAAAATCTTTTATATCTTTACAACCCTTGACCCCATGGCCTCCAAAACCCAATAGATGAGAATAGACTCTTGTATAGCTCCCATTATATTTTTCTTTGCAAATGTGACATAGCCACAATCTACTACCCCCAGTGTTTTTCCCTTTGCCTTTGTCTATACGTGATGCTAGTTGAAGAAGAGGTTTTTTAGAATTAAAAGGGCCTTTTGCATATTTTTTCAAGTCTTCAGAAGGGATATCAAATGGGTTTGTTTGAGGCTGCCCCATATGAATTGATTGGTTTTCTTCCCCCCTCTCAACATCCCCACTATCTTCACTATTGCTGCTCATTTTGTTTTCTTTTGGTTTTTGCAAACTGAAAATTTAAAAAAAAAACAAAAAATCATACATTTTATCATTTTAACTTAGAAAAAAATGAAAAAAATGAAAGATAATGAAAGAATAACTTACCTCTTTCACTTCTTTTGTTGGTTGCTTGCTTAATGCTCTCCTTTCTTCCTCCTAAATGCTGGTTTTTCTTCTCCAACAACTCCTTCAAACCCTCCTCTTTCTCTTCTCACTTTTGCTCTTGGCAAGTTAAAATGAGATCAAATGAAGGTAAAAAAATGTTTTAAGTGGCCATAGTAGGGTTGGGAAGGTGTGGGGCCCACAAAGGAATGTTTTAAAAAAGAAAAAATTAAAAAAAAAACTTTTATTTTTATGTTTTTATATCTTCTTTGAAGCGATAAGGGATGGCCGGCCCGTCCGAGACCGATCGAGGGGCAACTAAAGGCGTCCCCTGGACGTGACCTAGCGGTCCCCTTTCCGATCCGAGGGGCGTTTCTTCCTGTCGAGAGGCGTCCAATTTCAGGGGCTTTGGGGGATGGTATTGGTAGCCCCTGGCGTTCGATCCCACAGCGACTCGGGCGAGATGCGGGGGCAAATACCACCTAGGGAGGCCGTCAGGTGTACCCTGAAAGTTTAAGTCAATAATATTTGGTTTGTGGGGAATTCAATGTTAAAACAGATCACAACAGCCTAAGGTACTTCATGAATCAAAAGGACCTAAATGGTAAACAACAAAAGTGGGTAAGCAAGATACAGGCTTATGATTTTGATAGAGTATATGAAAGGAATAAATAATGTTGTTGCAGATGCTTTATCAAGACGGCCCTACTTGAACACCCTAACCAGTATAACCGCAGATTGGAAGAATGATATCATCGTAGAATATGCCAAAGACCCCCGGGCTAATAATATCTTTGAAGGGAATTTACCCAATGAAGAGTACAAAGTAATAGAAGAGCTTATCCTATATAAGAATAGGATATTCCTTGTGCCCAACTCAAAGATGAAGGAAAAAATCCTTAAGGAATACCACGACAATGCCTTAGCGGGCCGCCAAGGGTACTATAAAACTTACAAACAGATACGGGAGAGATACTCTTGGAAAGGCCTCAAGAAAGATGTCCTAAAGCATGTACAAGAATGCATGCCCTGTCAAAGAAACAAAACTGAGCAAAGCCATCCAATAGGACTTCTACAACCTTCGCCAGTTCCAAATCAAAAATGGGAAAGCATCCCAATGGACTTCATAATAGGACTGCCTAAAGTTCAAGGGAAGGATTGCATTTATGTAGTAATGGATTGACTCACCAAGTACGCTCACTTCTTCGCAATATCCACTGAATATCGGGATCCACAAATAGTGAAAGTATTTTCAAAGAGATCTTCAGATTACATGGTCTTACCAAGGAACATAATCAATGACCGAGACAGTCAATTCCTTAGCCAATTTTGGCAAGAGCTCTTCCGATTAGCCTAGGACTAATCTTACACCCAGTACAAGTTACCATCCTCAAACGGATGGACAAATGGAAATCGTTAACAAGTGGTTAGAGGGATATTTGAGGAATTACGTCACAAGCCAACAAAACGCATGGGTAAAATGGTTGCATCTTGGTGAATATTGCTACAACACTACACATCACATGTCAATCAAGATGATCCCATTCAAAGCATTGTATGGTTACCAACCAACCTCCTTCGAAAGTTTGATTTCACATGAAAGCTGAGTACCAGGGGAAAAAGATTTTGTACAACAGAGTGTGGACATTATGAACACCCTCAAGGACAATTTGTATCAAGCACAGAATCAACAAAAGATCTATGCTGATCGGAACAGCACTGAGGACATTTGAAGTCAGAGAATTAGTATCCTTGGGGCTATAGCCATATAAATAGTCATTCATCAAAATAAGTGGGGCAAAACAAGTAAAACCCCAATTTTATGGGCCTTATAAGATCCTAAGGAAGATCAATGAAGTAGCTTACAAATTGGAATTGTCGGAGAATAGCTGCATTCACATCTTTCACGTATCAAGACTAAAGAAATGTTAGGGCAGCAAGTTGTTCCATGTTTAGAGTTACCCCCGCTTGACAACGAGGGCAAACTAATCTTGGAGCCTAAAGCAGTTCTCAATATGAGAAAGAAGCAATTAAGGAATAAGACTATCCCATAATTTTTGAGAAAATGGAAAGGATTACCCAAAGAGGATGCTACATGGGAGGGTGAAGAAATCTTCAACCATTCGAATCTGAAATTGCTTGAGGACAAGAAAATTTGGGAGGGGAGGATTGTCATGCCGCCCACAAAATTGAACAAGATACAGGACCCGATCACCACTTCGATCATGGAAGGCAATTAACATAATCAAGAGAGGGACATTACACACTAGAAAGCTATTGGGAGTGTCTTGCACCTAAAATGTAGGTTTACAATGTGAAAAGCCAACCATTGCCACAACAAATTGTGGAGATACTTTTCAATGCAATATCTTATTTGATGGCAAGAGAATTCAATGTTCAGTCTCTAAGACTTTACATTGCACTATCTTTTTGCAATGCAACAAAATTTGGCCATTCCAATACAAGTAATTGCTTAGAGCATTACTTAAGAAACAATATCTTGCAAGAAATCCCATACACTACAAATTGGCAAGGTTGTATTATGAACATAGCAATGCCATATTCTAAAGGCAAAATCAAAGGGGGGCCATTAATGGATAGCAACCATATTCAAGGCTATGATTCACTTATCGTCTTCAAATACTAAACAAATTGAAAATGTTTGTTACATAGAAATAAATCCAGATGACACATATAACATAATGTCATTTGAAACAAACACTACACATGTACACTATGAGCCACTAGTGGTGACACATATTAATGGACCATTTCAAACAAGCTACTCCAATTTTATATCTACAATTATAAAAACATGAAATAGTCAACAAAGAAAAAGAAAATGGAAAAATAGTTGTCAAGAAACTACATTGCACAAATTCTACTATGTCCAAACAATTTCTTCTGCAATGCAGCCCCAAGCACCTGACAACAAAATGGTTCAAAACAAAAGAATATCTCTTAATTAATTCAAGAAAATGTGTTGAACACTTTGCAAGAGCAAAAAGGAAGCACACTAACACCAAGAGAGGCCCATAGACTCAAAACACCATTTGAATTTCTTAGTGCTCACAAGCTTTGTCAAAGCATCTATACCATTCACCAAAGTTTCTACCTTCTCTAGCTTCACCCTTCCATCTTCAATCATATCTCTAACAAAGTGATATTGCACATCTGTGTTGGGTCCTTGCATGAAAAGTTGTGTTCTTTGCTAGGAAAATTGCACTCTAATTGTAACAATAAATTGTAACTACTCCCTAATTCAGCCCAACATTTGAACATAATCTTTTTAATCAAATGGTTTCTTTACAGGCACAAATAGTTGCCATCAACTTTGCCTCAAAAGTGGACAAAGCAACAACAGCCTATAACTTGCTCATCCAACTAATGGCACCACCGAACAAAGTAAACACATGCATCAGTGGAACTTCAACTATGACATCTCCCGTCCAATTTGAATCCACGTATCGACAAATATTCAAAGAATGCTTATCTTTTCCAATACTACCATGGTCACAAAAGGAATACTTTGATGTACCCAACAAATAACAGAAGACTTTTTCCTGCATCCCATTGTATCCACCCAAATTTGACAAAAATCTGCTTAAAACTCCCACTGCATGGGCAATGTCTAATCTAGTACAGACCATAGCATACATAAGATTTCCATCTGCACTCTAATGAGGTACCTTGCTCATGTCTTTATCTCTTAAGAAGTAGGATATTGTGTAACAAATAATTTCATTCCCAAAGAAAAAGGGAACACATAATGGTTTAGAATCCTACATATTGAACCTCTATAAAATTGAATTCAAATACTTACTCTAGCCAAGCCAAATCTTTTTGTTTGATCTCTCCCTTTTTATCTCCATTCCAAGAATGTGTTTCATTGCACCTAAGTCTTTCATTTCAAATCTTGCTACAAGTTGAGATTTTAGTTCACAAATCAATTATTTCTCCTTTCCAATAAATAACATCTCCACATAAAGTGCAATAACCAGGAAACGATTGCCATCAATTTTGTAGTAAATAGAGTGATCCAATTTGGACCATTCAAATCCCAAGCTCAACACAAATGTATCAAGTTTTTGCTATGAAATCCTAGAAGATTGTTTGAGACCATATAACGATTTATTTACTTTACAAACAAATGTTCTTTATCTTTCACCAGAAAGTGTTCAAGCTATGACATAAATATCTTCCTCCAAATCACTGAAAGGAAAGCAATTTTCACATTCGTTTGTTTGATTTTTGAATCATAAGCTGCTACAATTGAAAAAAAAATCTAATAGATGACATTTTAGCAACCAGAGAAAATATCTCACCATAATCCACCCCTCTCCCCCATCCCCCCCCCCAACCTAAGAGTAAACCTTTTGCAACCAACTGCGCTTTATACTTTTCAACATTACCATCAAAATCAATTTTCTTTCTAAATACCCATTTGCAACCAACAAGTTTGCGTCCTTCAGGCAAAGGTACCAAGTCCCGAGTGTCATTCTTTTTAAGTGTCGTCACCTCTTCATCCATGGCTATATTCTAAGACTCTACATCATGCATACCTAAAGCCTCTTGCACAATTCTTTGCTCATTAATGTTGGTATTTATTGCAAAAATATATCTCCAATCACTAGGAAAATACCTTTCCAATAGTTGTCTTCACAAAGTTGACCTCATACAAATTGAGGTGGAGGTTCTACCTCCTAATCTGAAGAATCTGAAATTGAAG
>VDFB02253322.1:0-24739 GCA_007258455.2 Sequoia sempervirens
ACTAACCAAATCACTCCTTCAGACTGCAAATCATAAAACTAAGATCTGAGGGCTCAAAAATCCAAGCACCCTTTGCAAAATTTGCGCTTTTTCTCAGACTTGGCCATATTTTCATCATCTTCATTCCGTACGAAGGTAAACTTGAATCCTTCATAACTTCTATTTGGCAAAACTTCAGGACTGAATAACTGGCTCGCTGCGGAGTTGGCTTCATTCCACACAAGAACTTCAAGAGAGCACTTCCTCTGAAAACATCATTTGGAGGTGTAAAATCAAGGGCGGTTTTTTCAAAATGTGCTCCTTTTACTCCAGAGAGCCATTTTTTCAACTGACTAAAAATATCACTAAACCTCCGACTGCAGGCTGTTGAGTCATCTTTTGATCTGATAGAGACAGGCAACAGAGAGATGAACATAACACAGATAGGGTAGCCATCTGAGATCCCCAGAAAAGAGGCATTTAAGGCTCCAAAAGCTTGGGCGCCTTTTGAAAAATGTGCTGTTTTTCTTTTTCGTCAGATCTTCCGACCAAGATTTAACCCCGAGTTCGTCTTGTGGTGCAAGCTTCTTAGCAACTCCGATTGACGTGCTAACGGATGCAACACAAAGCTGGACTAGGCGCGAAACAAACCTCAAAGGTGTCGTTTGATCTGAAACCTTCATTTGGACCCTCAAAAAGATGGGCGCCCTTGGCTTAAAGACGCGCTTTTCCTTCCAGTGTTAGCCATTTTTTTGTTCTTCTTGTTACTCGTTGATTCTCCCATAACAGGAGCTAGACACGTCCTGCTGACTGGTTGGATAGCTCGTCGCGAAGCTGGCAGGATCCCGGACAAATGTTCTTGGAAGCGATAAACCTTAAAAACAGAATTTGGACCTCCAAAAGCTAGGGCGCCTTTTTCAAAAAGTGCTCTTTGCTTCAGAGTTGAAAAATTTGATGATTTTCATCTCGATTTTGAATTTTTCCAAAATTCTCTAGTATCTTTATGACATCAAATTGACTCAAAGTCCATACTTAAATTGCCCAAAAACAAACTTCCGACATCATTTAACTAGGTTTAAACAATTTTAAGCAAAATGCCTTAGTGAAGCAAAAAAAATTGGTTTGGGTACAACACAATGTTACAATAATAATGCAATAAATGAAAGACTTTGGTAGTAAGACCATCCAAAGTGCTACACCATTAGCATCATGAGCATATTTCAACAATTGAAGAAGTTTAGCTTGTTGATGAGAAAACTTTGTAATAACAGTGGCAAATATCAACTTTAATAGTCTTGACATTCACCCAAAAGACAAACAAATCAGTATACCTCAATATAGCAGTGCTGATATGATCAAGGCAAGTTTGGAAGTCCAAGATATTTGCTGGTAGGTGATGTAACAGATCTGAAATGATTGTTACAGGTCTGTTATTCATAATTTGTATGTCATGGCAGCCATGGAAACTCCTCAAAACCCACTTCCAATCAGTGTGGTACACTTCCCGACATTAACAATCAGCAACATACACTCCCAGCACTACAAACATCTCAAATGTCATATTAAATCTTTTTGGTGCAGGACTATTAAAGGTCTGAAGCCTGCTGTTGCAATCTGGACAGCAATGTAATGACTCAGAAATCATAAAGAATGCATGCCCAGTTCATCAAAGGACAGTATGGACTGCTCTAAAGTAGTTCCGATTGCAATCCCCTTCATCCAACAACACCAAAAACTCAAGTAAAGGACATTGCAGGTTTGAAAATCATTGGATAGACTGTTGCATGTGTAGTGTTAAGTCTGTTATGACAAGAAATGCTGTTGCAAGGTCTGATATGTTGGAAGTGTTGTCATTGTTGATGTGAGGAAGGCAAAGAGTTGTCATTAATATCAAGATATATGAACAAGATTATTTGGTGTTAGTGCCAAGTGCCAAGAATGTTACTCTAAGTTTTCTTTTAAAACTTGCACAACACACAAAGAAAAGATATTTGCATAAATCATCAATTGAAGACAGAGTTATGAATAAGAACAAACTCAACATATTTGAAGGAAAGAATAAGCTTACTTCCAAGATCATGAGAAGATTCATCAAGGCTGAGAGAAATTGCATATGTGGCAAAGAATACAAAAACACCGTATTCAAAGTCAGAGGTCAAAGCAAAGAATGTGCCGCCATTTGGGTTGAGTCGGGACTCCATTCGGGATTTCCATTTAAGCTTTATTATATGTGTTTAATTGAAGTTTTGGGAGAAGCGATGTTATTTCTTAATCACCGCAAATAATGTACTCAACGGTGACTCAGCGCTAGAAGGATCAACTTTTAAAGTGCATCGATAAAGTAATTTGTCTTATATCTAGAAACATATTATAATCGATCTGTTGATATATTTGATAGAAGATTGAAGGCAAATATTAAAGTGCGTCGAAGGCAAATATTATAGTTATCGGGCCTTTCAATTATAAACCGCCCTCTGCATTTTCCGCCATTGTATTACAGAAGACTTCATCATATTAGTGCTCGTGGAGACTTGCTGTGGCGACAAGGTTATTTTGTCTGGGTGAAGTGACTATATGTGTACGCCAACTCTTGGTGAAAGCCTACATGGATTCAAAGATACACATTTGGTGTGCATTCAATGACGTAGGAATCATTGATAAAATCCAGCGATTAGAAAAGATAACTAACTATTCTTAACATATGAAAAGCACAAGTTGATTTGTGAAGAGTTGCAGGTTTATCAGAATTGTTAAGCATTTAAGATATTCGATCAGAGTTGAATATCAATCTTTTTACAAATGCCCGATTGTGTGACGTATTCAATTCTACTTCATTAAGAAGATAAACGACTCTTAAAAATAATCCTCAAGATGTTTATTGATGCCCGTCTCTTCATGAAGGTTCAATTTTAAAAGGCACAATTTAGTCAAAGTTGAAAAGGCACGAATTAATCTCTGATGATTTGCTAAGTGAAAGGACGTCTTTTTCTCAAGAGGAATGATTAAAATAAAGAAAAGAGGATTCAATGTAACCTGAAGAATCACGTCTTTATCAAGAATCATTTTTTATAAGACATATTAATTCGATCTGTTGCTTAAGACATATTCATTCAGTCTTAATTAACAATGAAAATGTTATCAAGGGAAATAAAATAGAAGAGGTCTGATTAAAACAGTGATAAACAAATCTTGTGAAAAGGCAGATTTCCAAAAGGTGCACAAATAGATGTGTTCTTTTATAAGGAAGATGCAGCTCTTGAGAAACATACATATTTGATATCCAAATCATTGTTGCATGTGTGGTTGAGAAGTTCAAGAAGTCAGAATCAGAAGCCTTTCTTCTTGTGTGGGCTGAGTGAGAGAAGTTATATCACAAAGGCAGATTGGAGAATTGGCAGATTGCAGATCTGATTGAGAACAATTGCTTCATCCATCAAGTCAAGGTTTGGTGCCTTGCATTAGGGGTTGGTGCTCCTTGTAGGCAGGTGTCTACTAAAATCTGTAGAGGTCTAGGTGTTCCTTGTAGATTTCATTCTACTAAATCATCTAGTTGTAAATCTGTAGGTTGGTGCCTACTTAAAAATTATTATTTCAATAAAATTGTGTCAACTTGGGGAAATTGATTCAAATCAAATAGGTTGATTGTAGCAAGTTTAAAAAGATTGAAAATAAAAAGTTTTATTATTGATTTACTGATTCACCCCCCCCTCTCAGTAAATCTTTTGTGCTCTTCAATTGGTATCAGAGCAAGGTCCTTCTTATAGCTTAATCGCTTGAAGGAGATCCTTAAGAGCACTTATGGCAAATCAAAGCAACATGGTGAAAGCACCCATCTTTGATGGGACTAATTATGCATTCTGGAATATCAAGATGGAAGCATACTTGAATGCACTTGGGTTTGATGTGTGGCAATCTGTTGTAGATGGGTATTCACCTCCAGCTACCCCTCCAACGGATCAAGCAGGAAAGAAGAGAAGTGAAGACAATGCAAAAGCTAAGCATGCTCTTCTTTGCAGCCTAACAGATTCTGAATTTACAAAAGTCATGAGGTGCAAATCAGCAAAAGAGATTTGGGACAAGCTTCAAAATATCTATGAAGGAGATGCAAAAGTTAAGAAAGCAAAGTTGCAAACTCATAGAAGAAAGTTGGAAACTCTCAAAATGGAGGATGATGAAGACATTGCTTCATATTTTCTTCGTGTTGATGAATTAGTGAATATCATGAGGGGACTTGGTGAAGAAATCAAGGATGAATTCATTATTGACAAAATTCTAAGATCTCTTTCTACAAAATTTGAGGCCAAAGTTGCAGCATTGGAAGAACTAACAAATCTAGACCAGCTGAAGAAGGATGAATTACATGGTATTCTTGCTGCCTATGAGATGAGGATTGAAGGTAAATCACCACAAAAAGAAGTCTCATTCAAAGCAACCAAAAAGGGCAAGAACAAGCATGAAGAAAAGGATGAAAAATCAAGTGATGAAGCTGAATCTTACTTCATGGGAAAACTTAAGAAAGGAAAAGGAAAATACAAAGGAAAATTTCCTTTTAAATGCTTCAATTGTGGAAAAGTTGGACATTATGCTTCAAAATGTCCTCAAAATGAAAGCAGTTCTAGTGAAGAAGAAAAGGAAATCAGCAATAAGAAAAAGGGAAAGAAGAATTTCAACTCAAAGAAGAAATTTCAAAAACATAAAAAGAGTTTTTATTCAAAGAAAGATAGCAGTTCCTCTGAAGAACAAAGTGAAGATAGCTCAAGCATTGAGGAAGATGAAATATTGTTTATGGCTGAATGTGAAGAACAAAAAGTTGAACAAGAATGTGAAGAAAAAGAAGAAATAGATCAAGATGAAGGAGAGGAAGTAGATCTTGAGGAAGAATTGCACTATGCTTACAAGAAAAATGAAGACTTGAAGAAGAAGGCTGCCAAGTACAAGTTGAAGATCAAAGAAATGACAAATGACTTAGAGAATTCAAGCAAAACCATTGAAGATTTGAGAGCTCAAATCATGGAAGCTGAAAGAAATGAAGATGAATTGAAAAACAAACTCAACACAAAGGAGATGAAATGTGACAAGCTGGAGCAAGAGATAGCAATGCTAAAGTTGGAATTGGAGAAAGCAAAGGATCAACACTCAAAGATTGGTGAAGAATCCAACAAGCTGATTGAGCTAATGAAGGCTCAAGATTTTCTTCAAAGCAAAATGGGAAGCTGTTTTGAAGAACAATCCAAGAAGGTCACTAACTCCAAAGAAGATTTCAAGACTTTCTCAAAGCAAGGAGAAGAAGATTGGATAAGTGCTGATTCTAAAAGAAGATTGAATAGTAGGCACTTCTATGCATTTAATGGCTATTGTTTTGTATGTAACAAATTTGGGCACAAAGCCTTAGATTGTAAAAATAAAGTGAAAAATAGTTCTAGCTACCTTAGGAGAGATTATAATCCTTTCACACCTTTAATGGACTATAATGGTCTATGCTACAAATGTAATAATCTTGGGCACAATGCTCAAGCTTGTAGGTCAGTTTTTAATAACTCTCCAAAACAAAACAAGAAGGTAGATAAGTCTATTAAAAGGAAAGAAATACCTATCAAAGTATGGAGGAAAAAGGAGAAATCAATGTTCATCCAAACTGCCTTACATGCTGAAAGTAAGAAAGATAGATGGTACATTGATAGTGGGTGCTCAAAGCACATGACAGGTGACAAGAGCAAATTCATCTCTCTTGAACCTACTGATGAAGGAACAGTAAGATTTGGTGATAATACAAGAAAACAAATAAAAGGAAAAGGTACACTTAGTCTAGATAATGGAAGAACAAAAACAGAAAATGTTTTGTATGTTAAGGGCCTAAAAGAAAATCTTCTAAGTGTTAGTCAACTTTGTGATCAAGGACATAGTATCACATTTCTTTCTAATACATGTGATATCAAGAAAGATGGAAAGCTGGTTGCTCAAGCTGAGAGGAAACAAAATTTATATGTCCTAAAAGAGATAAATTGTGAAAGCTGCAATTTAGTACAAGAGGATGAGAGTTGGTTGTGGCACAAAAGGCTAGGCCATCTAAACTTTGATAATATTGTCAAAGTTAGCAAATCAAATGCTGTGAGAGATATGCCAAGGATAACAAAACCTTCTAACATCATTTGTAGAGAATGTCAACTTGGAAAGCAAACAAAGTCAAGCTTTAAGTCCAAGGAGCATACTTCATCAAAACCATTAGAACTCATACACACAGATCTTTGTGGGCCAACAAAATCCAAAAGCATGAATGGAGAAAGATACTTTATGTTGCTGATTGATGACTTCTCAAGGATGACTTGGGTTGCATTCTTGAAAGAAAAATCTGAAGCTTTTGACAAATTTAAAGCATTCAAGGAGCTGGTTGAAAATGAGGCAAACTGCAAGATAAAATGCCTTAGATCAGACCGAGGAGGAGAATTCACTTCAAAAGAATTTGAAAATTTCTGCATAGAACATGGAATTAAAAGGCAATTTTCTGCAGCTAGAACCCCTCAACAAAATGGGGTTGTAGAAAGGAGAAATAGGACAGTTCAAGAAATGGCAAGGGCAATGCTAAATGAAAACAAGATAGCAGATTCCTTTTGGAAAGAAGCAATTCATACAGCAGTTTACATTCTGAATCGTGCACAAATAAGAGTGAACAATGAGAAGACACCTTATGAACTTTGGAAAGGAAGACCAGCAACTGTCAAGTACTTCAAGATTTTTGGAAGCACTTGCTACATTCGAAGAGATGAAGAAGATTTGAGCAAATTTGACACAAGAGCAGATGAGGGAATCTTTCTTGGCTACTCATCAAAAAGTAAGGCATATAGATGCTACAACAAAAGAACTCACAAAATTGTTGAAAGTGCTAATGTAAGAGTTGATGAAGGAAAGCAATTCAAAGAGGTTGGACAAAGTGATCACCATGTTCAAACTATGAATGAAGAAGACAAAGATGATGAGGACTCTCAAGAGGAAGAAAAGGAGGAAGAGGCAAAAGAAGGAGAATCTTCACAAAAGACTCCCATGAAGACACCAAAGACACCTTCCAAGTTTGTTCAAAAGAACCATCCTGAAGATTTGATTCTTCAAGATAGATGTAGATCTACAAGGAGAATGGTGAATTACAATGAAGATTGTCATGCAGCTTTTCTATCTCAAGTTGAGCCCAAAACTTTTGAAGAAGCAAGCAAAGACAAAAGTTGGATTGATGCAATGAATGAAGAGTTGGATCAAATAGAGAAAAATGAAACTTGGGAAATTGTTCCAAGACCAAAAGATAAGAATGTAATTGGCACAAAATGGGTTTTTAGAAACAAATTAAATGAAGATGGTAAAGTCACAAGGAACAAAGCAAGGTTAGTGTGCAAAGGCTATGCACAAGTTGAAGGAGTAGACTTTGAGGAAACCTTCGCACCAGTTGCAAGGATTGAAGCAATTAGAATGTTTTTATCCTATGCAAGTCACAAAAAGTTTAAGGTTTATCAAATGGACGTCAAATCTGCTTTTCTTAATGGAGATTTAGAAGAGGAAGTTTATATTGAACAACCTGAAGGCTTCCTACTATCAGAAGACATGGATTATGTGTGCAAGTTAAAGAAAGCTCTCTATGGGCTTAAACAAGCTCCTAGAGCTTGGTATTCTAGACTTGACAAATATCTCAAAGAGCAAGGTTTCAAAAGAGGAGATGTAGACAGCAATCTATACATCAAAGAAGAGGATGGACACTTATTGATTGTAGTGGTCTATGTAGATGACATCATTTTTGGTGGAGACAAGGACAGAATGTGCAAAGAATTTTCATCATGTATGCAAAAAGAATTTGAGATGTCAATGTTGGGAGAATTATCCTTCTTCCTTGGGCTGCAAATTTCACAATTAAGCAAAGGTATTTTCATCTCCCAAACCAAATATGTGAAAGAAATGTTAAAAAGGTTTAGGATGGAAGATTGCAATCCTGTTAGCACTCCTATGGTTACAGGTTGCAAGCTAAGTAAAGATGATGAATCCCAAGATGTGAATCAAACACTTTATAGATCAATGATTGGAAGTTTGTTGTATCTAACTTCCACAAGACCAGACATAATGCAAGCTGTTGGAGTTGTGGCCAGATTTCAAGCAGCACCAAAAGAAACACATGTTCATGCAGTAAAGCGTATATTCAAATATTTGAAAGGCACAATGGATTATGGTCTATGGTACCCTAGCAGCAATGATTTCACTCTTGAAGCATACACAGATGCTGATTGGGCTGGTAATGTAGATGATAGAAAAAGTACAAGTGGAGGAGCCTTTTTTCTTGGAGGAAATCTAGTGTCTTGGATAAGCAAAAAACAAGAATCTGTCTCTCTATCTACAGCAGAAGCTGAATATATTGCAGCAGCAGCATGTTGCACTCAACTTTTATGGATGAGACAAACTTTAAAAGACATCAAGGTAGAGTATGATCATCCTTGCACTATATATTGTGATAATACTAGTGCAATCAATATATCCAAGAATCCAGTGATGCACTCAAGAACCAAGCACATACCTATTAAGTATCACTTTTTGAGAGAACAAGTGGGAGAAGGACAAGTGTGTTTAGAATACATAACTACAAAAGAGCAAACTGCTGATATATTTACTAAACCACTTCCAAGAGATACATTTGAATACCTAAGGGACAAATTAGGAGTTGTTCCACATCCATCAAGTTAATGGAAGCATGTATTCAGGGGGAGCTACACACATAATCTAGTAGCTTCATGGAGCTGAAATATTGGTAGAAGACCCCTTGCCATTGATGTCAAAGGGGGAGAAGTTGGACACAGGGGGAGTAAAAAGGAGAATCAAGTTGCCATCAATGACAAAGGGGGAGATTGTTGGAAGTGTTGTCATTGATGTCAGAGTGCCAAAGAGTTGTCATTAATATCAAAGATATATGAACAAGATTGTTGGTGTTAGTGCCAAGTGCCAAGAATGTTACTCTAAGTTTTTCTTTTAAAACTTGCACAACACACAAAGAAAAGATATTTGCATAAATCATCAATTGAAGACAGAGTTATGAATAAGAACAAACTCAACATATTTGAAGGAAAGAATAAGCTTACTTCCAAGATCATGAGAAGATTCATCAAGGCTGAGAGAAATTGCATGTGGCAAAGAATACAAAAACACTGTATTCAAAGTCAAAGGTCAAAGCAAAGAATGTGCCGCCATTTGGGTTGAGTCGGGACTCCATTCGGGATTTCCATTTAAGCTTATTATATGTGTTTAATTGAAGTTTTGGAGAAGCGATGTTATTTCTTAATCGCCGCAAATAATGTACTCAACGGTGACTCAGCGCTAGAAGGATCAACTTTTAAAGTGCATCGATAAAGTAATTTGTCTTATATCTAGAAACATATTATAATCGATCTGTTGATATATTTGATAGAAGATTGAAGGCAAATATTAAAGTGCGTCGAAGGCAAATATTATAGTTATCGGGCCTTTCAATTATAAACCGCCCTCTGCATTTCCCGCCATTGTATTACAGAAGACATCATATTAGTGCTCGTGGAGACTTGCTGTGGTGACAAGGTTATTTTGTCTGGGTGAAGCGACTATATGTGTACGCCAACTCTTGGTGAAAGCCTACATGGATTCAAAGATACACATTTGGTGTGCATTCAATGACGTAGGAATCATTGATAAAATCCAGTGATTAGAAAAGATAACTAACTATTCTTACCATATGAAAAGCACAAGTTGATTTGTGAAGAGTTGCGGGTTTATCAGAATTGTTAAGCATTAAAGATATTCGATCAGAGTTGAATATCAATCTTTTTACAAAAGCCCGGTTGCGTGACGTATTCAATTCTACTTCATTAAGAAGATAAACGACTCTTAAAAATAATCCGCAAGATGTTTATTGATGCCCATCTCTTCATGAAGGTTCAATTTTAAAAGGCACGATTTAGTCAAAGTTGAAAAGGCACGAATTAATTTCTGATGATTTGCTAAGTGAAAGGACGTCTTTTTTCTCAAGAGGAATGATTAAAATAAAGAAAAGAGGATTCAATGTAACCTGAAGAATCACATCTTTATCAAGAATCATTTTTTTATAAGACATTAATTCAATCTGTTGCTTAAGACATATTCATTCAGTCTTAATTAACAATGAAAATGTTATCAAGGGAAATAAAATAGAAGAGGTCTGTTTAAAACAGTGATAAACAAATCTTGTGAAAAGGCAGATTTCCAAAAGGTGCACAAATAGATGTGTTCTTTTATAAGGAAGATGCAGCTCTTGAGAAACATACATATTTGATATCCAAATCATTGTTGCATGTGTGGTTGAGAAGTTCAAGAAGTCAGAATCAGAAGCCTTTCTTCTTGTGTGGGCTGAGTGAGAGAAGTTATATCACAAAGGCAGATTGGAGAATTGGCAGATTGCAGATCTGATTGAGAACAATTGCTTCATCCATCAAGTCAAGGTTTGGTGCCTTGCATTTAGGGGTTGGTGCTCCTTGTAGGCAGGTGTCTACTAAAATCTGTAGAGGTCTAGGTGTTCCTTGTAGATTTCATTCTACTAAATCACCTAGTTGTAAACTTGTAGGTTGGTGCCTACTTAAAAATTATTATTTCAATAAAGTTGTGTCAACTTGGGGAAATTGATTCAAATCAAATAGGTTGATTGTAGCAAGTTTAAAAAGATTGAAAATAAAAAGTTTTATTATTGATTTACTGATTCACCCCCCCCCTCTCAGTAAATCTTTTGTGCTCTTCATGATACACAACTGCTGTAGGTCAAAACAGCCATGATGAATCATCAAATTCCCTCCAAACCACCAAATATCACCTCCTAACCATGTCCAAAATCTCTGCAAACATTCACCAAAACATAAATACCAAAATCTGCAATCAAAATTATTTGAATTATCTTCTCTTTTTGAAACCTTGGAACTAGAACTCTGATGAAGCACAATGTGATTCCTGAATAGAATCACTCCACTAGTTAGGGATTATCTTTCAAATCTGAAACTAGGAATCAAATGAGGGTTTTTATCCTCAAATGATTTTTGGAAGAACTCGCAGGTTCAGCAGTATAACAAATTGTGTAATCTTTACCATATTCAAATGAGCCCCCAACACCTCCTTTTGGAGCTTTTTTTGTTGTTTTAAAAAAAACACTTTTTTGCTTTTTAACTGTTTTTTCGAAAAAGTGTTTTTAAGTTTTTTATTGTTATTTTCAAAAACACTTTTTGCCTTTTCCAAAAGCATTTATGTCTTTTTCAATTTGCATTTTCTTTGCTTAAAAATTAAATAATATTAAGTGTAAAAGACCCACTTATTCCTAGGTTTCCAACTTTTCAAACATTTAATCACCTTTCTAACGAGCTATTATGCTAAGTAAGTTGTCTTTTAATTATTTCTCAATATTCGACAACATGAGTGAAATATTAATTAAATAACTTAATAACTTGTCCAAGTTGCGGAAAGCACCCAAAAGATATAATTTTGCAATTTGATCATACCAAAGTGATATTGAAGATTAGGGACGATGATTGGAGGCAGTCGGGTGACTTTCTAAAAATAGCCTCCTACTCCAAGAAGTTTGGAGAGCATCCATAAGGTTGGAAATCGATTCCGAAAGCATCAGAGGGCTCCAACTAGCCAACTGAACTCAAACCCAAGAACAATTGCATTGCAAGATTAATCAAATGCTTCTCCAAGAATGTTGGAGTTCTCCCTAACTAACCAGTTAGCCTTTGGAAGAATTGGAAATTGGCTAAAAATGCATAAAAGGGGACATTACACCACCCAACATAGGTCTCTATCGACAATGTGTTGGAGATTAATGAAGTGAAAGAGCATCTATGAGAATTGTTGGAAGGTGGTGTGATAAGGTCTAGTACTTCACCATGTGGTTCTCCTATTGTAGTGATGTTGGAAAAGGATGGTACATGGTTCATTTGCATTGATTACAGAGTGCTAAATAACATCATGGTAAAGAATTGGAACTCGTTTCCTCTAATGATTTGATAGATCAGTTTCAGCATGCTAGGTTCTTCACAAAGTTGGATTTAAGGTCCCATCATCACCAAGTTAGGATAAGAGAAGGTGATGTATGGAAAACAACATTTAAGATTTGGGTTGTGTAATGCATTGACAAACTTCATGAAGCTTATGAATGAAGTGCTACACCCGCTTAATGATGATTGTGTGATAGTCTACCTAGATGATACACTTGTTATCAACCATAAATATGAGGAACATGTTGCACACCTAGAGAAAGCATTGTTGATTTTGCAGAACAAGTTTTGGTTGAATGACAAGACATATGAATTTGCAAAGCAATGTTTGGTTTAACTTGGTTATGTAGTTTGGGATGGTGTGATTCATATAGAGATAGTGAAAATAGAGGCCATAGTGAATGAGTCCTAGCCTAGAAGCATCACTAAAACAAGGAGCTTTATAGGGGCAGCCCAACACTAACAAAATTTTATCAAGTCATTTTCTTCTATAGCAACACCTTTACTTGCAATAATAGGTTAAGGAAATACCTTCAAATGGGATTAACATGCAACAAAAAGCCTTTGAAGAGATGAAAAAAAGAAGAAAAGCACTTGTGTTTGCTATTTTGAATTTGCAACAACTATTTGAGATGGAGGTGGATACTAGTCACGAAGCTATGGTGTGCAGGTGGATACAAATCATGAGGTAAGCCTTTGTGTAATGTCCTCGTTTTCCGAGTGATCACCTAGTGGAGTCCACTAGCTTATTTTATTCCCATAAGCTAAGGTGGGAAAATTGAGGGAATAATTTAATTAATTAAATATTAAATTGTCCTAAGTCACTTTTTGGACATTTATATTTAATTAATTAGTTTAAGTATTAAAGTGACTTTTATTAAATGCATTGTTAAATATTAAATAAAGTCACTTCGGGAAAAACAAATATAATTAAAAATTGAAAGGTGGTGAAAAAGAAAATTATAATCATCTTTGGGAAATTATTATTAGGAAAAATTGACAGAGCTTGTTCTATAGGTTCCAAAAGCTTGAGTACGAAAACCCTTGGGTTTCATGGTGGATTGGACGAAAACCCAATACCATCCAAGGTGGATTTACGTTAGAATTCACATAGTGCTTCATTGATGAAATTAGCGAAGTCTTTTTCAAAGACAAATTTCTTAGATTTGATTTGATTCCAGAGTTGGAAATTTTTCAGAAGTTGTAAAATCCCCCTCTAGTTTTTTCCAGTCTTCTTATTTTCCAAAGGTCATTTGTCAAACAGTTTGCATACTTGAGGTCAGCAATCTGTATGTAATAAACCATTCCCTTCATAACTGGTATGGTGTTGAAGGTACGAACATTTCAGGGACAGCTTAAAAAATATAAATTAATAGACACCAATCTTCATATCCAAAAAAAATATAGTTGTATATCTACTTCAGAAAATATAATATAATTATCACCTTTTTACCAATTTTGCAGCTCCAGTTATACCTCTGAAATTTGTCTTAAATAAGACTTAACAAATTTCCCAAAATTGTCTAGCTGTTCATTGATGCTCAATGCGAATCCTAAGTGAATCCACCATTCATGGTATTGGGTTTTCATCCAATCCACCTTGAAACCCAAGGGTTTTTCATTCTCAAGCTTCCTGAAAGTCAAGCTCTCCAAAATACTCCTAATAACAATTTTCCCAAAGATGATAACAATTTCCTTCAGCACCTCTTTTATTCTCCACCCCCTTTTGATTTTTAATATATTTAGCTTTTACAAAGTGACTTTTGTTTAATATTTTACCAAAGCATTTAATAAGAGTCACTTTAATAAATAAACAAATTAATTAAATATAAATGTCCAAAATATGACTAAGGATGATTTAGTATTTAATTAATTAAACCATAATTGGAAAACTCGGACTTGGAAAAAACTTGGTAGACCCAAAATTTGTGACTCTGCAAAAACTCTACTTAAAAAATTGCTTAAATTTCTTTGAAAACACTTTAAAAAAAAAAATTCAAAGACAAAATATATCCAATGAGTTGTGATGAGCCTTGCTAGCTCACTGCTCAAACCCCTGTCTTTTTCTTAAGTCTATTTGTGTTTTTTTGTTTTTTAGAGAAATTTTGTAGACAGAAGAGAAGGTGCGCATCATATAAAAGCTCACAGAATGTAAACTTGAGCAAATCTAATCAAACTGAAATTGCAGAAGGTGTTTAATAGCATCAACAATGGATTTAAAACATATAAACATACCCGTAAGCCTCCAGTTTATTTAATTAAGAAAAGAAGCCAGTTTGCCAGTCTATACATGAAAAACTGACAATATTCAGAATAGGATGATACAAAGTCTGAATCCAGCTGTGAAACTGGAGCAAAAGAAGAGGGGATGCCAAGTGCTGAAGATAGTGAAGAGAAACCCTCAAGAAGATAGGCGTTTCTTCAACCAGCAAGTGCGCCCTAGCTCAAAATCCAACGCCCCTCAAGCAAAAAGACCAGAAAACATCTTAGAAGGTGCGCCCAAGTAGCTATGATGCCTGCCATGAAGAAGGAAGAACACCATCCATTCAAACCCTCTGTTTCTGATGAAGAACACTTACAAAACTCTGTTAAAGCACTGCAGAACTTCTGAATGAAGCTCTCTCAATTTGCACCAATTCAGCTGATCTCTCACAGCCTCACAAGTGCTCACACTGAAGAGATTTCGTTCTCCAATGGTGGATTGCTGCAAACCTGATCACAGGATGAAAGCAAAGGGAAAACCTCCAAGGCAAAGTTGAAATATTCAAAATAGATGAGTTTCTCATTGCCCTCAACCCTTATATAGCAAAGGAGGTGAAAACTCAAGGAGGCCGTACATTTTAGGGTTTTAGATCATTTAAATTTTTGGAAATAAACTCAAGTTACTTTCCATAGTTCTAACTTTGATTTTTGGCGCCTCCTTTAAGTGATTAAATGAAATACTTTAAAACACTCACTTTAGACTTATTTAAGTGATATAAAAAATTATAAAGTCAATTTGACTTTATAAAAAGACTTTAAGTTAAAATATAACTTAAATCACTTAAGTAAGCCTATCTCCCTCAATTCTCCACAGAATTCAGTGCCGTCAGAAGCAAACAAACTCCTGTACTGCCAAAGCCTGCAATGAGCCAATCCATGATCTCAGAAAATGAAATCGACCGAACTCTCCAGAAGGTACCGCTGACCCTCTAACCAATCCAGTTAGCCCACAAGGGTCCAAGAAAAGGGCTAACACACTGCATCAGGGTGACTAACTAGAGTGGGGACATCACATGAGTCCATAAATGAGTACAAAAGAGTTTTCTATTATATTTGATTCATTTGAATACAAATTGAGTACAAAATTGCATCATAATGCAAAACCTTGATACAATAGTTATCTGGCAACTATAATGAATTTATGATCATTATTTTTGAAAATCATCATCATAATTCATAAATTGCATATTACAACACTTGACATCTTCCTCAATCCTAGTCTAGTGAAAACTTGGGGAGAGGTTCTAATCTTTTCACACCGTTGTAGTTTAGTGAAAACTTGAGGAGAAGTTCTAGTCAAATGATATTATGATAGTGATAAAGATAATTGTCTAAGTTGTCGATTCTAGTCTCCACTCCCAAATTTCCTCATTGTAATCAAATTTCTTATATGAGAAGAGATCCCAATAACTGGTGGGGGTCTAGGAGTGGAGATTTAAATGGGGTTGAGGGGCAGTGCCCCTTGTGGGGGTTTGGGGGCAAAGCCCCCAACGGGGTCGAGGGGCAGCACCCCTTGTGGGGGTTTGGGAGCCTGTACAACCAAGCTCCAAGCATGATCAAAGAGCCTGTACAACCTACAATGAAGTTTGCTGCTCACAAAACCCTGCTCAACAGTGACATTCACTTGCAAACATGAAACTCTAAGAGGAAAACATGAGTTCCAATAGTTGCACCATGTTCCACCGTGAGTATTTTAGATTCTTACATGTTCCTTTGCAAAGCCTTCAAATGTGAAAACCAATGAGGAAAAGTTGAGATGAAACACCAAAATCCTGCTTGCGATGAAATTGCCAGTTTTTCCAAGGGGTGATTGCAGGTTCCCTGCAGTCTAAGTGTGTTCATTATAGTGTCTAATAAGATTGCCATGGTATTTGATGAGTTTTCTGCCTGTGGAAAGAGGCAAATTCACCAAAACTGAGTAAACACTTATACTAAAAAGTAAAAACCTACACATGTCAATTGTCTTCCCCAGGATGCTCCAGATCATCCCAACTCCAAGAATGAATTTCATCTGCATACAAGATCCTTAAGCTCTGTAACTGACAAAACATGATCTCCTTTGAGAAGGTATTCTTGAAACTGTGTCTTGACTGAAAGTGGATAAAAAACCGACCTTTTGATCATGACTGGGATCTGTTTTCAGATCAAAAAAGATATTTTGAGTAACAAATAATGTCATCAGAGTTCCTGGTGTTAAAAAATGAGCTCCGTTTATTATTTTACTTTAGTTTTTCATTTTTGAAGTATGAAAAGGCATGAAATATTGCAGAAAGTTTACACAAACATTTGATTATGACGATGTCATCATATCCATCCCTTGAATTTGGCAGTTGTGTAAAGAAGTACTTTGTGCACATCTTCTATTTTTGCTGGATTGATTCCTCTTTATGCATTTTATTTTCTTTCATTTATGGATGTTTGTCTTACCCACTATTAAGTGACTGCTTTAGTCTCAAACCATGACCCCTTGCTTAGAGACAGATTTAATAGCTTATTTTGTAACATTGGCTCTTGTACATGTCAGATAGGAAAGCCTGATAATTTTCCTGATGTGTTTCCTGTGATATAGATTAATAGAATAACTAGGAAAGTCTTAGTGATATTGATAGCAAATTGTCATTTTATTTCCGTTACAACTTATATCTTGCAGTAGAGAAGGATCTCTTATTCGTTTATTGAAAATAAAGTGTAATCATTGATGCAGATATGGTTAAAAATAAAGGGTTTTTGCCATCCGGACCCTCAGAGATAAATATACAGAGAAAGCAATTAAAGGCAATAATAAACTCCTTGTTACCAGCATGTACAGAGCCTTACCCCAGGGAATCAGGTGTCAAATTTCGTGCTGAAGCAATTCTTGCAAATCCTCCAGCCTATGGTTTGGTTACATACCATTTCTGTGTTACAAATATTGTTTTCTTTAAAATATTTGTCTACACATTGAACTAGAAATTGTTCTATTTTGCAATGTTTGTCTGTTATTGTTCTTATCTGTAGGAAACTAGGTGCCAGGTTTACATTATTTTTATTTTAAGGTATGATCTATAACAGTTAAATATCTGAATGCATTAGTTTATCAATGTTTGCAGAAAAGCAACACAATACTGTCCATCTGGTCTATTAAGCTTTTTTAGAGAACAGATTCTACAGACTAACTAGCTTTTCTTGTGGTGTAGTCACTTTTCTTTCTTTCATGTCCTTTCACTATACTGTTAGCTGATATATGCTATTGTTATTTGCTTGATCTTTTCTGAAATTATATTGCTGGCCTTAGGCTAAGGATTTCTTTCCATTTGTTAAAGCTGTTATTTGGTCATGATGTGCAACCTCTTTTCATTTGTAAATTGTTATTGATGCACTTATGTTTTCTTAGCTGATTGGCAAAACGTTGGTTTAATATTTTTGTTTCAAGTTTCAACCGTATTTTATTTTTGGGGCCTATTGGCCAACTCTTCATTAAGATGGTATTAGTCTGTGTTTAAGAGTGTGTTCACATGATTTGCATCTTTTATATGCTAGAGTCTGTAATTGCATTATATTTATGTTGGTTAACAACATTAGAGTTGAGCAATTAGCTGATGTATTGTCTTGTAAAACACACAATTTCTATGTAGGCTGGTTATAAGTAAATAAGGGGAGCTTTTATGTGTGGGTTAACACTTTTATTGTTTTAACATGATGTGCCACATTTCTTGTTTCACATTTTGCAGCAAATCTCTAAATAAGTTTCAAGTGATGTTGGGTGCTGAGTATTTATTCTCTTATAAGATGTTTCAATTCTATCCATTAATGATGAACATTGGGAATACAGGCTTTGAATTGAAGGGATGGATGATTAATGCATTTGTTGTTTGGTTTCGGATGAGGAGCAAAATTGCATACTTTTTGCAAATGCTCCTTCCCTTTTAATGCAAGGTTGTCAACCATAGTTTTTTCTTTTGTTTTTTTTAACTATTTAAAAAATAGAAATAGAACCAATTAAAATTAGAGCTC
The DNA here is from genome assembly GCA_007258455.2 of Sequoia sempervirens. NCBI lineage: Eukaryota > Viridiplantae > Streptophyta > Pinopsida > Cupressales > Cupressaceae > Sequoia > Sequoia sempervirens. The sequence continues at coordinate 18,246 of VDFB02253322.1, forward strand.
CATCATTTGTGCATATTGTATCAATGGTGTCTGCTATGACTTATTTAGAATGATCTTGAATCATGATATTTTGGTTTAAAAGAATTCATTGCAAGGAAATGAATTTGGTAGAAAGTGAACACTTATTTTTAAATTGTATTATCATATTTGAGTATTCCAGTCTAACCATAACCAAACTGCATTATTCAAGCATGTAAAATAAAAGACACTTTTGTATCAGCACTAGCTTGGATCTGTTATTAGCTAGAAAATACCGAGAGTTGCTTTGTATAATAGTTAAGGAATGTACTTGAATAGAAATTGCCTCATTGCAAAATGTACTATTTAATATACATAGACTTAGTGTAGGTAATATGAAAACATTGGAAATTTTTTTATTCTAAATCTATGTTTTCTAAATGGGGAATCATGTACTATAATTGGAATCTGGATGGCATCAGAACCATTACTGTATTGGAAATGGGGATGTGTGAGAACTATTACCCTTCAAATTTAGGGAACAGGGATAAGTAACGACTGACAAAGTTGAGAGAACACCTTAATCATGGAAGCTACAAACAATCTCAAGACCTGTTTAACAAACCACTCTAAAGTCTAAACTGTGAGCATAGCAATCAAAAGCTCATCATTATATCATAACATGAAGAAGAGGATTGTACCAAAGAAGAAATAAATGCTGAAATCTATGGACAGCTGAAGATCCATAAGAGGCTTTGAAGAGATCAATCATGGGCACTAAAAGTTTCTCCACTTATCATCTAGCTTCCTTTCTAGCAGAGAAACTCAAACTTTTGGTGGTCTTACCCAAAACTCGAGTCCTTTTGAAAATTTTTGGGTCCTCTGTAAACCATATACTTTTGAGTCTTGCTCATGGTAACCAAGTTGTTCCTTATGAAATTGACCTTATAAACAATTCTGAGCTTTTTCCTGTGAATTGCATCCTTGAAAATTCTCAGTCTAAAAAGGCAGAGTTGTCGAAACTTTATGGCATCTAGGTACATCCATAACATCCCAAACTTCTTGTTTGTTCCCTTTCAAAACTGACAAGTTTTTGGCATCCCCATACTTGAAAACTATTGGACCTTCATGGCTTTTATGGACATCCACAATGACCTTATAGTCCTATGTGTTTTGTTATCCTTTTTAGAAATTTTGTTATGTCAAAGATGTATAGAATTGTTGGAATTCCTTTTTCTTTCATGTTGAAGAGGATATAAACACACCCTCTACAAAATATATAGGCTAATCAAAATGAACAAAGCAATCAATATCACAATTAACCTAGATAAAAGAGATAAGTCTAGATGTATAGTTGAAACTTATGGATCTTGAATGAAACAAAGTTAAAATGACTAAAATAAATGTTTGCCTTGGATCCAGAGTGAGATTGATTTGACTGCGACAAAGTTTTGATACTTGAAATCTGAGATTGGATCTAGGATAAATAAAGTGTGATGAATGCACTTTGTGGAATTTGGAATTGTGCAGAGATTTGAATCAAAGTTGTAGGGTAACCCTAAACCTCTTGAGTGCAGTCTTGAACTTAAAATTGTAGCCCTGAACTTTTGGGTGCCCCTAACCCTTGAAAAATTTAATTGCCCATTGTTTTGATTATAAATTTTTAACCATAGCTAAGAATCACTGTAAATTGGATGCATTTAGAGAAGAATAGAAAAAATTGAATTGGGTCTTTCTCAAACAATTTACAAGGTTGAGCCTGCATGTGCAACCTTGATCCTAAGATTTGTGGCCCTGAACCTTTATGCGGCTCTAATCTAGAAATGGTGGCCTTGACCTTTGAAAAATTGGGGTTTTGGTACCTAAAAATGTTGTTCACCTATGTTTGTACCTTCAAATAGAAAACTTGGCAGTGCTGAGAATCATTCTTGGAACTAGTTGCAGTAATGGGGAATCCTTGGGACTTCCTCAATTGTAGTCAAGCCTTGTTATAGAGATTCAATAGTGTTGTAATACGTTGGAAAACACGCCGATCAGCAAATGTGTTAGTTGATAGTGATGTGATACAATGATAATGAAATTTCAAGACTTGATGCAATGGATGAAATACAATGAGTTCTCAAGTAGTAGACCATGTGCAAGAATTTGGGTTTTTGATTTTGTTGATGTAAGAGCTAATGTAATTGTGATGGCTGATGCAAAAGTAGATCTATGATAGAGGTGACAATGGTTCTATATATAGAGGGTGATCTCATAATTGTTAATGATGAAATGACCTCAGGGTGGTGTACTTTCAGACAAGTCCTAGGTGCACAATTTGAACTTCTAAGTGTGTACATGAATGAATAATGATAACTTTGGGCTGAGTGGCCTGGAGCCACAATAAAATTTGAGTTTGGAACTAGAGGGTTTGAACTAGGTCAAGGCAACAAGTGTTGTCTTAAACCGAGCAGAGAAAACACTAATTTAAGAGTTGGGAATGATCTAAGCAAAGGTAAAATGTTATTTTTGAGTGTAAGACTAGATGTTGGGTCAATGAGTGCGCCAAATCAAACAAAATCATGTGCTAGAACTATGCACCTAGAACACCCACACAAAGTGGCATCAATGAGAGGGAAAAGTACAAGCGATACACTTTTCACCTTTACATTTTGCCACCATGTTGGTTTGCATGGAAATCTACATGAGGAAGCATACCAAAGTAAAAATAAAAAGACAGGAAAAACCAGAAGCAGAATAATTTGAGTAATAACTAGGGTCAACATATACCGTCATGTCCCTCTTCTCGACATCTCGACGATGTGATTGGTTTCATCATAATGGCCCTCGTGAGGTCGATGGATCGATAGGGGGTCATTTCGGAGCTTGGCTCAGCTTCAGTCAGCAGGGATTGATCAGTTGTCTTTCGTTCTGGCTCGATCGGAGGTTATTTGCAGAATTGCTATTTTTAGCAGTTCTTGACAGGCAGTGTAGGACCACTGCTATTTTTAGCAGTTGGCTGTGGCGACATCAGGAATCACTTCAGAGTCTGTCAGCATCAGACGGATCAGTAATCGGGTTAGAAACAAGGGAGATATTAATATTTGATCGTATTGATTAAATATTAATTAATTAACGTTTATAATATAAAGTTATAATTTAATATTATAACTTAAGTGAATTCCTTGAGGGGTGCGCCATCATGAAAAGGGGGCCAGTTGACATTTAAATAATATGTAATATTCAGTGGGGAAACTTTGGAGAATTGAAAATATTAAAATATGAATATTTCATTAAAACCCTATTTTCAAGGGAATCGCACTTTTCAGTGTATTTGAGGCTTTTGCATTGGGATTTGTGCATTATGAGATTATTGAGTTTGATATTGATCAATTTTTGGTCTGAGCCCGAGACTTAGGGTTTCACGTTCGATTCCTTGGAGAACGAGCCATCTCCAGCGGAAAGCAATTCAGAGAGTGTGCAATATCACTTGATTTATTGCCTACAGAGGTTTTCTTATTCAGAGGAAACTACAGAGCTTTCAGAGATTGTTATTTGTCAGAGATTCTTTAGTTGTTGCATCTAGTTATCATCTGTTACCTTAGGCGCACCATTTACAGAGGTTTATACATTGAAATTTGTGAAGGCCGTACAAATTGATTGCTGGTCTGACAGGCCGTACTTGCACAGCAGGCCGTACTTCTCTTCTTAACACGTGTTTTCATCCTTCTGGGTGAAACGCCTATTACACTGGTTCCAGAATACCTTCCTTGGAGGCGCCAACTTGCTGGGAGTCTTCAGAGATCATCATTTTGAAGGAGAAGAGCATTCATTAATTGGGCCGTACAGATCTGTACTTCTGTACCAGCAAAATACCAGGTTTTTAAATCTTGAAAATTCTTCATTTTAAACATTGCATGCTTCTGGGTATCATTGTAATCAATCGAAAAGTTGAATAAAGGATACTGGCATTGATATTGTTGCATTTCCAGAGCTATTTGATTTTTAGTAAATTTATTTCCATTTATTAGCAAAATCGTACCTTCTCATTATTGCATCAAAAACACAAAAAATTGCAAAAACTTCAAAACGTCAGAAAAACTTAAAAATATCAGTTAGAGCATTGTCAGAGGGAAACCTAGGGTTTCTACAGTGGTATCAGAGCTTGATTCTGCCATCCTAGGGTTTGGGCCATCACATACAGCCAGAGGAATTTGATACATACAGATATTACACACGCAGACGTGCCTTGATTGAAAGGCAACGCAGTTTGAGCAGGCAGCCGGAAATCATGGCCTATTGCGACGATAGGGCCGAGAGAACCGACATACCGGCGACGAGGCCCCTGGCCGCACAACAGGATCAGGATGATGCCGAAGCCATCGCACTGTGAGATCTTCGTGCAGACAACGTCGATCCGATGATGTTTTACAGCAGGTAGCACAGGCACTGCAGAGATTAGGGACTTCGAGGAGATCGTCACCACATCGTGACGATGACAGGAGTGAGGCTGGGTCACGGAGAGCACCTAGGACAATGTCACGGACAGCTGATAGGCCTACAAGGCCTACTTTCACGAGACAGGAGCCCGATGAGGCTATGCCAGATGAGGATCGAGATGATTTGTTTGCTGATAACCTTATGGCAGCGAACGAGGAGTGGGATTTGATACCTCCTGCAGTCAGAGAACGGATCACTTTTGACCGTTTTATCACACAGAGGCGTGAACACAATAGGGCTCGTCAGGATTGGAGACCCCGACAGCAGTATAATGACCTCAAACATGCAACTAACAGGTTGAATCTAGTGATGTTTGATGGGAGTGGGAAGATGACAGCCCAAGCTTGGATTAGCAAGCTTGATACATTCCTTACCTTGCGTCCGATGGCTGAGAGAGACGCTATCCGTTACGCTACGCTGCACCTCGAGGGAGTAGCTTATGACTGGTGGCATCACGGTATGGTGACGCTACATCATGATAGGATCACTTCATAATGTGAGTTCGTGACAAAGTTGGTTGGAGAGATTTGATAGAAAGGATCCCAGGAGACTTACTCGTAGATTTGGCATGCTTGAGGCAAGAAAGGCCTCAGACCCACATCAACACTTTTAGAAACTATCCATTAAGTGGTTCAAACACGATAGGCTACAGGTCTCTTTTATGGAGGGTTTGACAACCACTTAAAGGTCGGATAAAGCCTTTGATCCTCCATCATTACAGGAGGCGATGAGGAAAGCACGTAACATGGAGTTCGTAGCCCCGTCAAGTAAATTTAACTCCAGAGGTTCTTCATCGTTTAGAGACAACAAGGGCTTCAATAAAAACAATGATAAATCTGATTATAACAAAAACAGATCAGATTATAAAAACGATTCAAAAGGTAAATCAGCCTTCCCACCTTTGGATCGTGAGGCCCTGAATGACCTTCGCAGGAAAAAGTTATGCTTTTACTGCAAGGGACCGTATGATGCCAATCACGATTGCCCTCTAAGACCTAAGGGCAAGGCGAATTGTGTTATGTGGGCATATTATGAGGACTCAGAATCAGAAAATTCAGAGCAGCCAGAGCATTCAGATGATTCAGAGTCAGAGACTCCAGAGCATAGAGCAGAGGTAGAGCCCGAGCTTCAGATATAGGAGGGTAGATTGTCTAGCATCCAGCAGGAGGGTTCTTTCCGGCTCCGCGGTGTATTAGCAGGTCAGAGTGTCATTACCCTGGCTGGACATGTGAGCCAAGTACATACCTATCGATGCTAGTTTGTTGAGAAATCCAGGGCTTATTGCTGCAGGAGTCGAGGGCATCCGAGTCAAAGTGGCAGACGGGTACACTTTGAGATGCGAACGCATGATTAGAGATCTTCCATTACGCTTGAACAACTATGAGTTCAAGGCAGATTATTATGTTGTCAATATGGGAGACATTGATTTAGTATTGGGAATGAAGTGGTTACACTCCTTGGAGGAGGTCACACTTCGTCTCAAGGATATGGAGATACGCTTTGAGGTCGACGGGAAGACTCACATTCTTAAGGCAATACGGGACAGCGACCTTAAAACAATTTCCTTTCGCCGAATGGAGCGGCTCATGCGTCATGACATGGTAGAGTGGGCCGCCGAGTGTCATTTAGCACCTTTACAGGAGGGACAGCAAAAGACAGAGTATCATCCGGACATTCAAAAGATCAGAATCAAGCATGATAAGGTGTTCAGTGATATTCCGCCAGGTAGACCTCCAGATAGAGGGATAGAGCACATCATTGAGCTCGAGGAGGGTGCAAAACCCGTCATGATAACTCCTTACAGGCATCCAAAAAGATTGAAGGATGAGATTGAGAAGACCATAAAGGAGTTACTGGCTATGGGTCACATTAGACCTAGCAAGTCGCCGTTCGCTTCTTCTGTTGTATTGGTGAAGAAGAAGGATGGAACGTTGCGCATGTGCATTGACTACAGGGTCCTGAATAAGAGGACAATTAAAAATAGATACCCGATACCGAGGATAGATGAGTTGATTGATGAGCCTCATGGGGCATGTTATTTTACGAAGATTGATTTA
>VDFB02253323.1:0-68359 GCA_007258455.2 Sequoia sempervirens
ATTATTCTTAAGGCCATCATCTTGCATTTTAAGATTCTTACTTAAGTAATACAAAAAATGGAAATGGTGAAGCACATGAAGAAAAAGTAGAGAATATCAAATTCATCACATTTCATCACATTATGTAGAGAAATTAAAACATAGAATTAAATATATATATATATATACATACATATATATATACACACACACATATATATATTATCAAAAAGAGGGATTTCAAGTACAAGATTTTATGCACGGAGAGTGAACATCAAGATGTAGATACCTTCCACAACTTTCAAAATTATCTCTATCTATGTGGTGGAAAATAAATTTTAATTAAACTCAACATAATGAGCAAAATTCATTACATTCCTCTCCAGTCTAACACGCGAGAGAGTAACAGCTTGTTTGACTTGCTCATTCCAGAGAGTGGTGGAAATGCAGATAGCATCTCCCACCAATCCTTCTTGTGGGTACTCACTCAGGAATACCAAGGAAACTTCCACATTGGCTATGTATGTTGTCCTCACCAATATCTCATTAGCTCCAACACCCCATCCCAACATTCCAGAAGTTTAGATGATGTTGTACATAAAACACTCCAAGAATGCAGAGTTATGGACGTGGACCTATGTGAGGAAGTTCTCCCCAATGACCTTCCTTATTACTCCCTTATCTACATCACTCCTTATAAGGAATACCTCATTAAGTTGGTTTACTACCAACTACTTCACATAATTGCATTCTACACATTCACTACTAGAAAGTGCCTTTGGAAGTTGTGTCACTAGAAGTGCTTGACATTTTTAGAATGAAGTTGAGATGTGAAGAATGAAGGAAATTCCTTCAAATTTATAGAGAAAGGGAATTGTTGTTATATCTATAAGATAAGCTATAGGGATATTTTCTTAGTAGCAACTAATGAACAAGGAAATCACCAAATTCCTTGAATTAAATGAGCACAACAGATGATGTGATGAGATTGCTAGATTTTTGGTCGATGAGCTTTGGTGTTAGTGTGAAATATTTTAATTAACTTTTCTCACATGTATAATCCAAATTGAATATGCAATTAAATGTGGAGGTTAAAGGCTACAAGTTTTTCACATGTACAAAAATCCATGAGGCTTGCATACAAGGAGCAATAATACATTAGTCCATGAAAATCAAATTGATATACATAAGTAATTATGATATTTCTAAAAAGAGTCATAAATGATTACGAGGCTCGACTAAGAAAGAATTGGGTAATAATTTATGTAACTCCCACTTGGGATAGAAACAGTTACAATAACTAAAAAGATTCCAGAATGAGGATCTATAAATATGCATTTAGAAGACATTAGAAGGGTATGAACTTTTGATTTCTAATTACAATATGATGTAAATAAAATAATAAAGAAGGATAACTATGACTTGCTTGCTCATAAGTTATTCAGTTTCTATGAGCATTGAATATCCAGATGTAATTCTATTGTGAATTTTGATGTTAGACCTACACAAACACAACGAACAATCACACAATTAGTCCACTATGCAAGTTAAATCAACATTCCCCATAGAATTCATTTGAAATGCACAAAACAAGAAATGGGAATGAAGAACACGAATGAAAACTATCAAATCCTATTTCATGCAACAAACTCCTAATCCCATGGGGGAATTGGTGCCATTTTGATGTGGAAAATGTCCCTTTCCCAGTTCCTTGTAAGCTTGAGTGATGATTTGATGAAGATTTGATGCTCCTTGGTTGAATTCCTGCATAACCTAGCTATGAAAATATGAAGATGGATGAACAATGGATGAGAAAATTCAAAATCTGAAGATAATGTCTTTGCATGAAGTTGTGGATCCAAAATCCAAATGAGAGCCTCTTATTTATAGATGAGAATGATGGAGAATGAGGAAAAAGAGATGAATGTGGGATCAAACACCAACCAATGACCAAGTGCCACTTGTCAACATGTGAGTGGACAAAGGTGGAGCACATTTTGGTCATTGTGCAATTAAATGCAATTAGGTGGAATTTCAAAATGGATGAAATGACATGTTGGAGGGAGGAGAAAATGAAGTTAATTCCACTTGGCTCAAGGAAAAAGGAAATGTAAGAGGTTTAAATGCTTTGTTGGATGTACAAACCCTTTTGGAGGGATTTTTCAAATTTGGAGAATATTCCAACATTGATGCATTTTTTAAAGTAATTGAGGATTTAATAAATCAATTGAAATGATTTTCATGGGAAAGTTGCAAAATGTAAAGGATTTGGGTGATTAAGATTAAGATTAATCAAGATTTGATTAATTTAAAAGGAGATTAGTTGATTTGACCATTTTGATTTATATTTTTGGATTAATTTAAATCAAAATGAGAGGAATATGAGGTAGACTTAATTAAATAAAGATTTTGATTTATTTAATTAAAAGGAGATGATGTTAGATTAAATCAAATAAAGATTGATTTATTTAATTTAATAGAATGACTTTAGAGGTTAATTAAATAAAGTGAATTATTTAATTAAAGGGAGACTATAGGATTAATTAAATAAAATGATCTATTTAATCAATAGGAGATGATGACTTAATTAGATAAATAATGATTTATTTAATTAAGAGATGAAATATGATGAATTTAATCAAATACAGATTATTTGATTAAATGATTAGCAAAGAAGATGATTCAGGATGAAGCGGTGTTAGTAATTAGGATCAAGTGAAATTGGTACATTTTCCATGTCTACATTTTTCCCCTCTTTGAAGCAATGTACCTGCTGCATTGGTTCAAAGAATAACCTCATGATCAAAATTCAAAAAAAAATCAATTTTTTAAATACCCCACTGCTGCCCTAGCGAGAAGAAACATGCTAATATACTACCCCCTCGAGAGATCGTACAAAAATTTTGATTTTTGGGTGATCTCACGAAAAAGGACAAGGTGCCCGATGGGTCCAAAAAGGCTCTAAGATGCCAAAAATGCAAAAAAAAATGATGCAAAACGACCCTCAGTTGGGAAAAAACGGGCTCGAGGGTCCAAAACCCAGGTTGGATGGATAAACAGGGTCAAAAACCCTAACTTTTAGGCTTAAATAGGCTTGGAGGGGCCACTTCCAATTCATTTGCACACCTAGCCTTTATAAATTCTTGTAATTTGAGCTCTAAGGACTAATCGAGATGGCACAATGCATGCTTCCATGACATATTTTTGAGCACGTGTGAGTGTATTAGAGGCTTCCCGACATAGGACCAACGGTATGTCATCGTGTCTCGACCTTTGTTTTCAATTTTTGAGTGCATTAATTAGGGTCTAGAGGTCAACCAAGTCAAAAAGCATTGTTTAGCATCACTAAAAACCTTAAATTGGTGTCATGTGGGCTTAAACTATGCTTCTAGTGAGAGTTGTGCCACAGTGGCGGAGTTTAGAATTTAGGGTTTAGGTTACAAAGCCCACCACACTTAGGTCCAAGGGTCAAATTAAAAAGTTGTCAAACTGCATCGTGACAGCGGAGTTTGGAAATTTCAAGCTTCCAGTAGTGCAGTTTAGAAGTTTCAAACATTGATGCATATGCAAACAACAATGCATTTTCTATTTTGGTTATGCAAGCTTCAAACAGGATCTCAATTTTTTACGAAACTTGACACAGTGACTTTCCTGATGCAGGAGGACATGGAGCCAGTCCACTCACGGGAGCAAAGGTCATCGATCTTGAGCAGATTGACTTAGGATCCCCCTTTGCACGAGGTACTCCAGGAGCACCTGAGAGTGATTAGATTATGGTATGTTGTGTATGCCCCAGTGATCAAGACGCACCTTGGCATGATGACAACATTGGCAGAGTGTTGGCATAGTGAGAGGTCCTCATTTCACTTCCCCATAGGTGAGGCCATAGTGACCCTGGAGGACATGTGGTGTATTCTACGATTGTCAATCCATAGAGAGAGAGTCATCTATGATGTGGATGCCAGTAGGGACACCTGCTATGAGATTATGGACCTGGATGAGATCATTTTTTCAAAGGGTCAGATCAAGCTAGAATGGTAAAGAGTTGTAGTATTGTCCTTCAGATTGATAGTAGCTGCCATCATTTGAGGACTTGTGGCATCAGATTGGCGTGATCGATACTTCAGCCCGGGATGGGGTCTTTCCTAGGAGCGAATGCTCTGATAGAGAGAGTGCTTTGCCTAGGGGCCAGTGATGTTGGCCTCCCTCTACCATGATCTTCATGAGTTCGCATATTGTGATAGTCGGGCCATCAGATTAGGAATTACATTGCTACATATTTGGGCCTGGGAACACATTGTAGTACTCTGCCCTCGAGTCACCCCTGTCAACATAGAGCTAGATGACCTAGTCATCTGGAGATATAGGGGTGCACTTACTTTCATGCACATAGGGGCAGTAGGCATTCGACATTGGCGGCGCGTCATCGACGAGATGAATTTTTTTACCTCGAGGCCTTGGCTCAAAATGCATGCCTAGTATGATGATGTTCAATAGTTGTTCTTCACTAGGTAGGACCATTTGATGTAGGGTAGAGAGCACATGATAATAGAGTAGTATCTGCCAGACCGAGTTTCCTGATAGTTCGGAGATACACAAGACTGTCCTAATGACCAGTACGTGGCCATCTTCACACGTACTATGAGGAAGACAACATAGGGTCATACCATTCATGTAGATGAGGCAATTGATTCATTTAGATAGTTGGTGGTCAGGCCATGGCCTTATGATCAGGGATGACCCAGGCATATAGATATTAGTTTCGTCTATCGATGAGATTGAAAGTACCTGGTGCACTATTGCCACGATGGAGACCCAGAGGTAGATCTGCAGGGCAGGGGTGGGGCTGAGGAGCCAGGGGAGATGGTTATGGAGACGGAGATGGCGGTAGGGGTAGAGGAGGAGGCAAAGGAGGAGGTGGGACACCTCTGTGACAACCATAATAACAGTCTGAGCAGCACAGGGACTAGAGGGATGCCCCTAGAGATAGGCATCAGGATCGATGGTCATTAGGACTAGGATAGGTAGCGGATCCCACTAAGAGAAGGTCATTGGGACCAACCACTAGTCTAGCCACCACCACAACCAAACCTGAGGAACTGTCAGATTTTGCAGTTATAGGAACAGGTTACCATTTTGATGGTCAAGCGAGATCAGGCTCGCACAGAGTAGGACCAAGCCATCCAGCAGAGAATGGTTGTCATCAATAGCTGGAGGCCACATAGGGCAGGATTGTCCCTACAAGGTTGTACCATGAGGTGATACAGGAGGCTCAGTATTACAGAGTGCATTACCATCAGTCAGTGTCACAAGTTGCCCGTGTACCAGACTTCTCCCAATAGACAGGGCAGAGGCAAGATCTTCCAGGTGAGGGGAGCAGCCATCAGGGCTAGCCTCATATTTTGATCAGAGATAGTATTCTTTTTTATATCCACAGGCTCCAGTTTTTATAGCCCTATGGGTGATTGTACTATACTGATTGATATACACAAATTTGATCCTGATGTTTGTACCATGACAGTGTATTATTATTTTGATGATATATGAGATGATATGAGATTATTTGATCTGATGCATGATGTTTCCTATCTTATTTATGCATTATGGATGGATGTTTTTACTTTCTATATCCGATGGTCTATATGTGATGCAATGATTCTATCTTATGTGATGCAATGCAATGTATGTTTCTATATGATGTTTATGATGTGATGCAATGATTTATGGATGCATTTCTTTTTTAGTATCTTTTCTATGCACTATTATCATGATGTATGGATAATGCAAATGTTATGATATGCAAATAGATTAAGATGCTTAGACTAAAAGATCTATATTATGCACCTAATGGATGATGATGATGAAATGTATGAGATGCAATCTTTTTGTTTTTCAATATCTTTTCTATGTATGATATGGTGATGCATTTATGGATGGCATGATGATGCATATGATATGATGCGATGATGCTTTTCATAATGATGCTTATGTATATGACTTGATATGATATGATAATGATTATATGATGATACAAATGGATGATATGTGTGTGATGTTATATGATGATGTGACAGATGCAAATGAATGATATTATGGTGTATATGTGATGATGCAATGGATGATTTGATGATGTACATGATATGAGTTAATAATGCCTATGTGATGGTTCTTTTATGCTTATGTAATGAATGTAAATGTATGGTTCATGAAATGGTTAGAATAACCAATCTATATTATGATGCAAATGATGAAATGCAATGCATGTGGGATTATCAGTGTTTCCTATATGTCATGATATGATGTGCATTATGCTAATGGTTTCTGGATGTAGGATGGGTGCAATAGCGATGATGATTGATTGTCATGGTACTGTGTTAGCGCAGAAAGAAGATAGAAGAAAGAAGAGAATCCAACAAGTCAAAAGATGATGATGATGATGATGATGATGATGATGATGATGATTTTCTTACTAGGAATTGGGATTTAAAAGGGCCATTTACCTTATGTTTGATAATACACATAGGCATGATGCATCAAGGTATAAAGAACCAAGATGGCATTGCACCTAGTGTGATGGACTTTGACTCAACAATCAGATAGGAGTACTCCTAGTCACACCTGGCATACAAAACCTTATTCAAAATGTAGTTCAGATATTCCAAACATCTTGGACCAAAACATATAAAGGTAAGCCTTCCTATGTGGTCAACAAGACACCTAAAACATCCTCCCTATAGACCAAACAAAGCACACATGACCAAGATTATATTACAAGAACATCCAACAGGCACAATAGATAAAAAGATAATGATCATTGCCCCATTCCTTTCTCTCTAAATCCCTTTATTTGGACATCATCGAGAGGTCATTGAAATGAGCACAATAAGATAAGCCAAAAGACTTAGATAAAGTAAACAAACAAGCTAATGTTCTTCAATACCACTAGCCAAGACTAAACTATGGTGATGCCTGATGTTGATGTCCATTGTAGGAAGGATGCATCCTAGGACATGATGTTATCAAATGATGATGAGATTGACTAGATGATAGGCTATTAATACCAATAATTGGCCAACTTGTTTACCTACTGACCTAGCCTTGAGACTTTGATGTTTGAGCTTTCACTTTTGAACCTGCTAGACTTGTTTCCAATTATCTTACCAAAGGTTGAGGTTGACGATTGATTTATTGTGAGTGAATGTTTATTTCGGGTGAAAGCGAGATGGGGACAGATGGATTTGTTCAAATATTTATATTTTTTTTAAGTTTTTGAAATTTTTTGAGGTTGTTTTTGGTATTTTTTGAGATTTTACAAATGTTTTTATTTTCAAATTTTCCAATGTTTTGGGGTTTTCTGAGATTTTGACCAAGAGACTAACCTAAAGACCTATCCTAGGGGCCACAAGGGCTAATCAACTAGATTAGCCTTGCCTACATTATACACACAAAGACCACATAGTTTGACTAACATAGACTTGATTATTAATGAGAAATGAACAAATGGATTGTCAACTTATTATGGCGAACTCCTAAAGGATTAACCTAAGTGTCTCGGGGGATGATCAAAGATCAACCTTGCCTACGTTCAGAGATCAGAGAATGGTAGTTTAAAAAAATGACTCTATTTTTGACTTTTTGACCGACTTTTTGACCTGTTTTTGGATTTTGAATGTTTTGAATGTTTTTGGATTTTTTATTTATTTTATGAATGTTTTTGGATTTTCTGATTTTCTGATGTTTTCAATTTTTTTGATTTTAGGAAGAATTCAAGAATGTACATGAATCTAATCTGATGAGAACATGCCCCTGGCATGAATCAATAGACTACTTCGATACATGCAAGACAAACAGACCTTAAGAATGGGCCGAGTAGTACTAGGAGGAATCATAACACGAACATAGGACCAAGCTATGATGTGGATGCGGATGGATGATGGATAGAGATATGGAATGCGATGGATGATGGAAGCATAATGGATGGATGATGCAGAACGAGTCATGGAGATCCTAGTGGGTGGAAAGTGCTTATTTACACAAGGCACCTATTTGTGAGGTTTTCACCAAGGTACTTGCCCAAAGTGCCACTGAAGTGGTTTTCACTAGAGGACGATTTTTTCTCTTTACTATTTTTTAATCATTTTTCTTATTTTTTGGGATTTTTATGTTTTTTAATTTTTTTGTTATCACCAAGATGCCTGCTTGCCAGGTTTTCATTAGGGTGACCATTTTTTTTATGACATTTTCTCATTTTTTGTATTTTTGGTTTTATATCCTAGAGGATTAGGCATAAAACTTTTTGAGATGGGAGTTGTTCACGGGATCCTATAGAGGTTCCCCTTCAGGTGTTGATAACTAATATGCCCTTTGTTGGTGTAATTAATATTTAATTACACTTGCATAAGTTTACTTAGGCATATTTAATTCCTAAGTTATAGGTTCTTATCTTTATCTTATTGAGCTATCTTGTTGCTCAAGATAAGATTAGGGTTATGCATCTTTGCTTTTATATATCAAATCATTATCATGTAATTATTGAATTCTCAAATAATATTATGTTGCACATCCTTTTGCAACCTCTCTACTTTTTTTGATTTTCTCTTCTGTGGAAGGTCTTTTCGGTTTGCAAATCTGATCTTGGTTTCTAACATGGTATCAGAGCCTTGATTTGCAACCCCATCTCTGATTTTTGAGAAAATCATTGCAGGGTTCATTTGAGATTCCTTGAGGGTATCATGCCTTGAGTTTATTCATGAGGCATTTTGGATCAGATCGGGCTTCACCATTGGATTAAGAGCACTGGAAAAAGTTAGGATTGACTTTTATTTTGTAGATTTTGGCCATCATTTGCCAGATCTGTGAGGGTTTCAGGTTGGGAGATTTTTTGCAAGTTATGGGGGTAGCCAAATTTTTGGAGCAATTTGAGCAGAAACGGAGGTCACCATCACATTCGTAGTGGCCAAAAACCCTAAGAACACCTGTTGTTTTGTCGATTTTGGTGAAGTTGGTCCAGGAGGCAAAAAAAATTGTTTGGGGGGGCGTACGGCCTCCCCTACACGCATTCTGAGGCACAATTTAAAAAATAAAAATAAAAACACAGTTTTTCGAAATTCGTGCTTGTGTGCCCAATGTAGAGCAATCCCGCCACCCAGCGGCCGCCAAATCTCCACCTCTTTCGGCCTCCCCCACCATTCCGCCACCGACCACATTCTTTCCCCCGTGGGCTCCTCCAGCGGTGTCGCCGATCATGTGGGCGACCGAGCGCCTAGCGCCCAGCCCTTGAGCTCTCAGCCAACTACAACCAGGGTCCTATGGTGGACCAAGGGCTCGCGCCCAGACCCTGAAGACTACAGAATATTCTAGCAGGGGCTTCAGGAATATTCCAACGATTGTAAAGAATATTTCGACAATCAAAAGCATATTCCACGGCCGACAAAATTTTCTGGCAGGGGGAGATTTTTTGCCCCAATGGCCAGATGGCCGTCAATTTTTTTCCAGTGAAATGCTAACGTTAGCATGATGTCAACCGGCCATATGGCCCTCTTTTCCCCTACTAGCCCTGATTTTTCCTAAAGGAGCAGTTTTTTTCTTTTGGTCATAACTTGGGTATACGGTATTAAAATCGAGCAAACGAGATATCGCCGAAAAGTTGGTTCCGAGCACTTTCTTGTGGTATAGTTTATTTTTTAGTATTTTTCTGTTTATCTACATTTATTTCTGTTTGAAGTCAGATGTTCATTTTGGGCTTCTGAGCTCATAACTTTTTATCACGATCTCCAATTTTCGTCTTCTTTATGGCATTGGAAAGGTATTGAGGAGCTCTATCTTGCTGTCTATGCACTTTTTTTTTTGTATCTATCCCAAGTTTTTCATTATTCCATATTTGTATCGATGGGTGTTTTGGAGATTTCTTGGATGTTTTGGCAGTTGGAAAAGTGAAACCTAAATATTTGAACTTCATTTCAGTGCCACATCATGTTATTTTCTATTTATGCATGCATTAGCATTCTCTTCTTTTACAATCGTTGGGTTATTGTAATAAATGAACTGAGATAAAGTTCCATCAGGGGGGTTTCTTGCATAATAATCTAATTAGAGTGTGCATGCACTTTGATCTCCATATCCATTTTGATTTGTTGGCAGCTCGTATGGGTTATTTGGTTTCCTAGTTTCTTTTGGCCACATTTTTTCTATAGCTTGACACATATTGAATTCATCGATTCACACTTCAGTTGAAAAATTATGTTTCTTGATCCTCATTGGTTCAGATTCTTCTCAGTTTGAGGGCCATATTTTTATGGTTATTGTTCCAAATTCTTTTTTGGTACTCCTTCCCATGGAAGAGTTTCAGTCACAGTTTGGCATCGGCATTGAGATACATGATTTCCAGATTCTGTCATCATCTCATCTACTGTTGCTTCACAGATTCCAGGGTTGTTCCAGGTTTGTGAGTTTTCCAGTGTTTTATGGCATCGGGTCTGTTGTCACATTATTATGATTTTGGTTTTGGTTTCAGTTTAGAAGAAGTATCTTTCCTTGCTTGTGGATAGTGGTTCAGTGTTACTCCATAGTGTTCTTCCAATGCTTCTTTGTTGCAGTCATCTCATTGTAGGGGGTTTTGTCCCACTGGGTTTTCCTTCTCTACCTCATTATTGCATTTGTACTTGGGTACCTGATCAGGCCTTGTTGTCGAGACCCATTCATGCTTTCTTGCATTCATCTTAGTTTTAGGTGCATGCTTTGTTAGTCTCCCTAAGTTGCACTTATGGGGGGAGGTGGGGGGGGGTGGGAAGGGGGAGTGGGGGGGTTGGTGTAATTAATATTTAATTACACTTGCATAAGTTTACTTAGGCATATTTAATTCCTAAGTTATAGGTTCTTATCTTTATCTTATTGAGCTATCTTGTTGCTCAAGATAAGATTATGGTTATGCATCTTTTCTTTTATAAATAAAATCATTATCATGTAATTATTGAATTCTCGAATAATATTATGTTGCACATCCTTTTGCAACCTCTCTACTTTTTCTGATTTTCTCTTTTGTGGAAGGTCTTTTCAGTTTGCAAATCTGATCTTGGTTTCCAACACCCTTGACTTGTAGCTTGTCGTGATGATGAAAGGTCCCAACCAATTGGGTTCAAATTTTCCCTTGCCATCTAGATTTGGAACATTCTTCTAGTTCTCCTTCAGCACAAGCTCCCCAACTTGGAAAGTCTAACTCCTGATCTTCTTGTTATAACTCCACTTGAGATGGTTCTGGTACACTTGCAAATGGTTTAAGGCATCCATACACTGCTCATCCAGCAGTTCTAGCTCGTTTAATCTTAACATCGGATACTCTTCATTTGTGATGAGATTTTGCAGTGATATCCTCAACAACGGGAGCTCGATCTCAATGGGTAATATGGCTTCTGATTCGTAGACTAGGGAGAAAGGGGTGGCACCTGTTGGTGTGTAGATCCTTGTTTGGTAGGCCCATAAGGTGGGATTCAGCTACAAATACCAGTCATGACCGGTTTCATTGATAGTCTTCTTGATGATTTTTAAGATGGTCTTATTTGTAGCCTCAGCTTGGCCATTTCCTTGAAGATAATATGGAGTGGAAAAGTGATGTTGGATTTTGAATTTCTGGCATAGGTCACGAACATCCTAATTCTTAAAAGGTGTCCCATTATCAAATATAATGGATTGAAGGACACCGTAATGGAAAATTAAGTAGCTCAGGATGAACTTTGATATCTGCTTTCTTATGATGTAGGTCATGGCGATGGCTTCCACCCACTTGGTGGAGTACTCAGTGGCAGTAATGATAAATTTATGTCCACTAGATGAGGTGGGGGTAATTTTTCTAATGAGATTGAGCCCCCACTGTGAAAAGGGCCAAGGTGTGACAATCAGGTGGAGCACTTGAGCTAGTGCATGGATGAGGTCCCCATGTTGCTGACATTGTAGACACCTTTTGACATATTCATTTGCTTCTCTTTCCATAGTAGGCCAATAGTAGCCCGTCCTCAGCAGTTTCTTGGCCAAGGTCATAACACTCAAATGTGAACCACAAATGTCGTAATGTACCTCGGTTAAGGTAGTCAATGCCTCCTCAACATTTAGGAAACGTAATAGGGTTCCTTCAATGCTTCTATAGTAAAGGGTATCTCGTAGGATGACAAAATGGGATGCTTTTTTTACAAAGGCTCTCTTGAGGTTTAGGGTTATGTCAGCTAGGAGGACTCCTATTTTTAGATAAGTGTATATATCATGGTACCAGGGATCACTGGGACCAATGATTTCACACACAAATTCAGACTCTAGTACCTCGAATGCAGGCACGAGAAGCTTCTCTATGAGGAATTCTTGCTTTGGGATGTCACGTAGGATTTCTAGGAGTGATTTGATTGTAGCCATTGCATCTGTCGCTCTATTGTTTACTCTTGGTAGCTACTCAAATGTGATATCAATGAAGAACTCCTTAAGACTTTCCACCAATTTCTTGTAGGGAGTCAACTTGTCATTCTTTTTCTTTATACTCATTGTTGAATTGATTGAATATGAGTTGTGAGTCTTCGTAGACCTTAAGTGCCATTATCTTCCATTGCACTACAATTCATAGACCTCTGAAAAGAGCCTCATATTCTGCAATGTTATTTGTGCAAGGGAATGATAGCTTGTATGATTTTGGAATGCAATCCCCTTGTGGGGTGATGAAAAAGATCCCTGCTTTCGACCCGTGTTGCATGTAGGATCCATCAAAGTACATTTTCTAGTGATCTACCACACTAAGGTTGAAGATTGATTCATCAGGGAATTCTGATACAAGTGGGTTCTCTACATATATTGGTGCTTCTGCCAGTTGATCTGCAATTTCTTGTCCTTTGATGGCCTTGCACTCCACATACTCAATGTAATGTTCTATGAGGATCATAACCCACTTTGTTGTCTACCCTACAAGCGTTGCTTTGGAAAGCAGGTATTTAAGGGGGTTTATCTTTGCAATGAGCTTTATTTGATGGGCTAGCATGTAATGTCTGAATTTTTGAGCTGCAAACATGATTTCTAGATAGGATTTCTCAATGGATGTATACTTCAATTCATGGCCCACCATAGTTGTGTTGATATAATAGATAGATCTCTCCTTTCTATTTTCATCGTGTTGTGCTAGGAGAGTGTCGAGAGTTGTTGTTGTTGATATGTATAATATCAAAGGTTTTCTTGGAATTGGCAGCATGAGGATTGGTGGCGTAAGTATTCTTTGATCTTGTTGAAGGCCTGATCACACTTTTCATCCCACTTGTATGCTACCCCCCTGTGGAGTAGATGAGAGTAGGGGGCAACCTTTTCTACTAGTTGTGTTATGAATTGGCAGATGGACTGGAGTCTTCCTTGTAAACCACTTAGTTTTTTTAGTGTTTTAGGTGCCTCCATTTCGAGGATGGCCTTGACCTTAGTAGGATCTATTTCAATTCCTCTCATGGACATGATGTACACAAGGAGTTTCCCTGACTATACTCCAAAGACACACTTCTTTGGGTTGAGTCTGACTTTATATTCCTCTAACCTATTAAAGATGGAGCCCAATGTGGCTATGTGATCTCGTCTTTTCTTTGACTTGGCCAATATATCATCCATGTAATCTTCCAAAGTTTTGTGGATCATGTCATGAAAGATTAGTGACATGGCCCTCTGATAGGTAGCCCTACATTTTTCAACCCAAACAGTATCATATTCCAGCAATATGTCCCCCATGGGCAAGTGAAAGTCATTTTATGTTGGTCTTCTTTAGCTATCATGATCTGGTTGAAGCTTGAGAACCCATCCATCAATGACAACATCTAATGCCCTATTGTCATATCTACGATCACATCAATGTTTGGTAGTGGAAATTCATCCTTGGAACATGCCTTGTTGAGGTCTCTAAAGTCCATGCAGATATAGATTTCCCTAGTTGGTTTTGAAATAGGGACAAGGTTTGAGACCCATTCTGGATAATCTATTGGCCATATGAATCCTGCATCTAAGAGCTTCTGCAATTCCATTTTGACCAACAATGCAATCTGGGGATGTGTAATGTCCCCTTCTCATCAGTGATTAGCATTGCAATTCATCAGTCTATTCCAGAACCCGTAGACTGGAATGAGGTGAAATTAGGGTTTCTTGGCTTGGAGTTTGTGGCATTTCATGTTATTTACTATTTTTAGTAAATGCTTGTTGTGGCAGTTGCAGTTGTCTATTCTTAGTCCCTTGCAGTTGGAGTAGTTGTTGTTATATTGGTTTGGTCTTCAGAAAGCTTTATTTGGTGAAAAATATTTAATTAAAGGCATTATGTTTTAATTCACTGTTGACACCCCCCTTGGCCTAAGGAGATAACTTAAGTTGTTTTTAAAAGTGGGGCCATGAAGGGTACGCCCTCATTATAAGGTTATATATTCTTTATTCAAATATTTCCTCAGCTTGAAATGGGACGCCACTTTTATAAAGTGAATTTTTGAATAAAGTGAATTTCTTATGAGGCTTTTTGGGACGCCACCTTGAGAAGTTGAATGGTTTTGGGAAATTGAAGGGTCTCCTATGTCTTTTGGTCTGCTTCTCAAGCATTTGAAGAGTTTGTGAGCTCTTATTTATTGAAGGTCTTTGCTCCAGCATTTCATCCATGAAAATTATGCTAAAGTTATGCTGTCGAAATGACAATTGACATATTGCTTCGAGGATGTCTACCTCCTAGCTTTTCATCCAATTTCGTGTTTGCAATATAACACCTAGTTGGCTACATTGCTGCTTCTCAACATCAGACTAGCAGATTGAGCATCAAAGATTGAAGAATTTTGGAGTATTTTCACAGTTCTGGTTTCCTGGTTTTTATACAGCTGAAGCTGATTTTTGTTCATATCAATTTGAGTGATTTTATTTTCATTCTGGGTATTTTGGCAATCCAATTGTTGACTCAAGGCGCCATCTTCCTCAAAGAATTGGAATTTAATTCCAAGTGATTATTTTTATCTTGCAAAATCGAACTTCTAAGGAGGCCGTACCATTTTGAGGTGCATTGGGATTCGTGCTAAATAATCTGGAGTCTTTGGTGGCTGTTTCTGGAATGAATCTTGGGCGCCAGACCTCTAGGGAGCATTTGCAACTTATTTCTCGTCATTCGGAGGTAAATTGACCAACTTATGAGCATTTTATGAATTCACAGTTTGCTGGTTGAATTTCCAGAATTCTGATTTTTATATCAGATTGTTGCAATTTCCAGTTTTTGATCATATACTTCAGTATTTGAGAGTTATATCATTGTAAAAGTTCATACTTAACATCTAAGGTTCATTCCTTATCATTGTAATTAGTAATATGCAGAGTTTTAATTTGTAAGGTTGAGATTAAGCATTACTAATCCAACCAATCTTTCAGTTCTGCAATTACTTTCTGTTTTATCATTAAAATACCCCTGGATGGTTTACCGCCAGTGTGGACAATCTGTTTTGTAACTCTCTTAAACCCACTTTCAGAGTGGTGAATCCCCACAGCTCCGTGGATGCCCGCCGCAGCGGATGAATTGCTTTAATTGTAATCTCTTTCCCCCCACTGTTTGGTGGTAGTGTGGAAATGTTTTTCATGGCTGGTTATCCGCCTATCAGTTCTTAATTTCAAGTTTCAACACTCCGTCATATGTTAGCACCTCGCCCTCAGTGGGATCTTGAGTGCACATTCTTGACGTTGAGTAGCTTTCATTCCAAGTTCAGTTTTTCATTTGATGCTAATGCTAATCCAGTTAACTATTGTTGGTTATGTTGTGTTAAATTATCGGAAAAAATTGGTTAGCATATTTCAGTGGTATCAGAGCAGAAGACCCTGCCATCCTGTGGCAAATTGCAGTTGGTTAACTGATGAGTGAAAGAGACACTAGGCCATACACCAGAAGTTAGGCCAGAAATCAGCATCAGTTTCCGTCCGTTCCAGAGGCAGAGACCCTTTCAGGAGCCCTAAGAGATCTTGGTAAAACAGTGAAAGGTTCAGAAAATTCAGTGGAAGTGGTTGATCAGACAGTTGTAATAATGTCAGACACTGTAAGGAGAGATAATGAAGAGAGGGACAGAGTGGAGAAGAAGTTTGATGGGATGATAGACATGATGTCCCGATTGTTGTCCAAGTTGGACCAGCAAGCAGCTCAAAATATCATTCAGCCCCAAAATAATTCAACTGGAGAAAGCAGTGGAGTTAATGGAAATAATAATAGTGGTAGTCCTGAGGTGAATACAAGAGACAGAATTGTAGGTCAGCATACTGCAATTCCTAGTGGGTCATCCTCTAGACCCCTTTTTCCCGTCTTTACACCAAGGGAAGAGCAACAACCAGTTGAAGCTGCTCCAAACTTTGCTGATGATGCCCGTCAAGCTTACATGGAGTACGTTTCTTTACCTCTTGACTTGAGAGGTACTTGGACCTTTGATCAATACATGAATCAAAGGAGTCGGAGAAATGGTGGAAGGAATGATCAACATCCTCCTACAGCACCTAGAAATGATTTCTACCAAGCATTGGGAAAGATCACTATGGAACATTTTGATGGTAGTAATAAGTGTACAGCCAGATCATGGGTACAAAAGCTAGATAACTACCTCTCTCTTAGACCTATGCCGGAAGAAGATGCTATCAAATTCGCTACCTTGCATTTAGATGGGATAGCTCATGAATGGTGGACTCATGGTTTGGTCACTCTTGGCCATAACCTAGTTCGCACATATGGAGAGTTTACCAATAAGTTGATTGAAAGATTTGACACCAAAGATCTAGAATTGAGATTTAGAGAATTGACTCAATTGAGACAGCAAGGATTTTTAGAAAGCTATGTGGCTGATTTTCAAAGGTTGTCAGTAATGGTGCCTAACATTACTGAAAGAAGACTTGTAGTTCTTTTTGCTGAAGGTTTAATGGAGCCCTTGAAGGGTTGGGTCAAAGCATTTGATCCACCAACATTAGATGAAGCTATCAAGAAAGCTAGGAGCATGGAGTTAGCAGCCCCAAGGCCTAAGTTTCATTCAAAACCATTCAGCCACAAGAAAGATAAAAAACCTTCTTCAAATCTGCCCAAGAAGTTTCCACCAAGGCTGTCAGAAGAGCTCAAAGAACAGCTTAGAAATGATGGAGTTTGTTACACTTGCCGTGATCCTTGGGTTAAGGGTCACCGTTGCTATGGAAGAGGCAAAGCAAATCAAATGGAGGGCTATTCTGATTATGGATCATAATCTGATTCGTCTGATCAGCAATACGAATCAGCAAGTAGTGAAAGTGAAGAAGTTCCAGAAGACAAGTCCGAAGAGGTGGGAGATGGTAGTGCTTTCGCACAACTATCAAGTTTTCAAAAGAATGAATCTTTTAGGGTTCATGGAGTTGTAAATTCACAAAGGATAGTTGCTCTAATTGATACTGGAGCAACTCACAATTTTATTGATGGTCTAGTTGCTAGAAAAGGTTTGAAGACTGAAGAATTTGAAGGGTTCAAGGTAATGGTTGCTGATGGTTTTACTATGTCTTGCACAAGGAAGATTCCTAACCTCTCTTTGCAATTGGGGAATCATGAGATTAAAGATGATTTTTATGTGGTGGGAATTGGAGACACTGATGTTGTGTTGGGCATACAATGGCTGCGATCTCTTGGTGAGATCACATTGAATTTGCAAACCATGGAGCTGAAATTTCAGTCTAATGGAAGGAAGGTCGTTTTAAGAGGGATGTCAAATGGAGGCCCTCGAATTGTGTCTTTGAAAAGGATGGAAAGGCTGATCCGCCACGATCAGGTTGAATGGGCTGCTGAATGTATGGTTCTACCAGCTAATCCAGTAGAGGAAAAAAGGCAATATCACCCTGATATTCAAGCCTTACTTTCGAAGAAGAGCAAAGTCTTTGGAAGCTTACCTCCTGGAAGACCTCCTGAAAGAGGTTCTGAGCATGTGATTGAGTTAGAAGAGGGAGCAAAACCTGTCATTACTACACCTTACCGCTATCCAAAGAGGCAAAAAGATGAAATTGAAAAAGCCATCAAGGAGCTATTGGAAAGTGGTTTCATTAGACCAAGCAAGAGCCCATTTGCTTTTGTAGTAGTGCTAGTCAAAAAGAAAGATGGTACAATGCGTATGTGTGTTGACTACCGTGCATTAAATCAGAAAACCATCAAGAATTGATATCCTATCCCTAGGATTGATGAGCTTATTGATGAGCTCCATGGGGCAATGTTCTCCAAGATTGATCTTCGTTTGGGCTATCACCAAATCAGAATGAGGGAGGACGATATAGAGCAGACAGCGTTTAGATGCCATTTTGGGCATTTTGAATTTCTTGTCATGCCTTTTGGTTTGACAAATGCTCCAGCCACATTTCAATCTTGTATGAACAAGATTTTTAGACAGCAGTTGAGGAAGTTTGTGCTCATCTTCTTCGACGACATTCTCATATTCAGTAAGTCATGGGAAGAGCACCTTAAGCATTTAGAAGAAGTGCTTAGCATTTTAGAGGTGGAATGTTTGTTCGCCAAAGAATCAAAGTGTGAGTTTGGGTTGACAGAACTTTTATACCTTGGCCACATTATCAGTTCAAAGGGTGTGAAAGTGGATCCAGAAAAGATAAGGGCCATTCTTGATTGGCCAACTCCAAAGAATATTTCTCATTTGAGAGAGTTTTTAGGGTTATGTGGATTTTATAGAAGATTTGTGAAAGGATATTCACATCAAGCAGCACCTCTCACAGATCTTACAAAGAAAGGAGCTTTCCTTTGGACTAAGCAAGCACAAGAGGTTTTTGATAAGTTTAAACAAATCATGAGTTCGTGTCCAGTGTTGGCACTTCCGGATTTTTCAAAACCTTTTGAATTACAATGTGATGCTTCAGGAGAAGGTGTTGGAGTTGTCCTAATGCAAGACAAACACCCTATTGTCTTTGAGAGCCGGAAGTTGAGAGGGGCAGAAAAAACTTACTCTATCTATGACAAAGAGATGCTTGCCATCATGCATGCTTTGTCTAAATTCCGTCAATACTTGGTGGGAAGTAAATTTGTTGTTAAGACTAACCACAATAGTCTTAAACATTTCATGCGCCAAAAGGATTTGAATGAAAGGCAGCAAAAGTGGGTAAGTAAGCTCCAAGCATATGACTTTGACATTGAATATGTCAAAGGAAAAAATAATATAGTGGCTGATGCTCTTTCAAGAAGGCCTCATTTACAGTCACTTTGTGAGTTATCAGCAGATTGGAAGAAGTTAATTACTGTTGATTATGTTAAAAATCAGTTTGCAACCAGCTTGTTAGAAGGTCATTCGGTTGATGAAAGGTATAAGTTGGTTGATGGGTTAATTTATTATAAAGATAGAATCTTTTTAGTACAAGAATCTAAGCTTAAAAAGAAGATTCTATAATCTTTTCATGATGTTCCCCTTGCTGGTCATCAAGGGATTTTCAAGACTTATAAGCAGATTCATGAAAGATTCACTTGGAAAGGGTTGAAAGAAGAAGTCTTGAACTACATTAGAGAGTGTCCTATTTGTCAAAGAAATAAAAATGAACACTCTTATCCAGCTGGTCTACTTCAGCCTTTGCCCATTCCAAATCAGAAGTGGGAAAGTATTGCCATGGACTTTATCACGGGGTTGCCCAAGGTGCAAGGACGTGATTGTATATTTGTTGTGGTTGATAGACTAACGAAATTTGCTCATTTCTTTGCTGTTACCACTTCATTTACAGCAGCTCAAGTGGCTGAGTTGTTTTTTAGAGAGGTGTTCCGTTTGCATGGGTTGCCTAAAACAATTGTCAGTGATAGGGACAGCAAGTTCCTAAGTGTTTTTTGGCAGGAGATCTTCAGATTGAGTGGGACAGTGCTTACTCCAAGCACAAGTTATCACCCACAAACAGATGGGCAATCAGAAATTGTTAACAAGTGGTTAGAGGGCTACCTAAGGAACTATGTTTCAGGACAGCAGCGAGCTTGGATTAAATGGCTTCATTTAGGAGAGTATTGTTACAACTCTTCTTATCACATGTCAATTAAGATGTCACCTTTTAAGGCTCTTTATGGTTATGAGGCTACTAATTTTGTTGATTTAGTGTTTGGTGATAGTAGAGCTCCACAAGCACTGGATATGTTACAACAAAGCCAAGACATCTTGAAATCTCTCAAGGAAAATCTGCAACAAGCTCAAAATCAGCAGAAGTTATACGCTGATCAGCAGCGTGTTGAAAGGTCTTTTGAAGTTGGGGACATGGTCTATTTGAGGCTTCAGCCATATAGACAATCTTCTCTCAAGAAAAGTGGTGCAGAAAAGTTGAAGCCACGTTTCTATGGTCCTTTCAAAATCACCAAAAGGATTGGTGAAGTTGCTTATGAGTTGGAGCTTCCAGCTGAAAGCAAAGTACATAATGTCTTTCATGTGTCTCCCCTTATGTCAGAACCCTGGTGGTTCTCAAATTGAAACCCTAATTGTTTTTGTATTGTTTTTGCAAATTTTCGATTTTTTGTGTTTTTGAAGTTTCTTACAGGAAAAATGAAAAATTGCGATTTCTCTAGAAATGCTAAATAAATTCATAAAAAATTCAAATCAAATCTAAATCTTCTCAGAATGATCTTAAATATGCCAGAGTTCATAGGCGCACTGTTTTATTATTTTTTCCAGAGCTTTTACAATGAAGAAAGTTGATAAATACATAAGAAATGAATTATTTGTGAAAAGAACCTGATGCCGGCTGTAATAAATGCTGAATGGTATGGCCAGAAATAAGAATGAAGCTCCAGGCTCTGAAAACGATGCAAGATCTCCAAAAATGTCCCAGAGAAATCCAACGCCTAGACCTCAATGCCAGAATCTGTAAGCAGAAGTCGAATCTCTGAAGGAATAAAGGTACGGCCTTGCTGGTACGGCCAGGTACAGCAATGAATTAAAAAGTACGGCCTCTTGTAATATGTGCCAGAACACTGATAACTGATCTCTGCTCAAGTCGCCCCTGTCTGCTGATGATTATCTCTGAAAACCTCTGCCAAAAAGGATGAATAAGCACAATCTCTGATCTCTGTGTGAAATCACCAAGTGCAAGCTTCAGCTGGTATTTCACAGCCTCAGTCTGCCTGATCTCTGAAGAGTTTTCGTTCTCCAGAAACGTTCGTCTGCCAGAAACCCTAGGGTTTGCAAACTCCAAAGCTCCGATGCAAGAAGACAAAATTGAATAATAATCAAGATAGTTCGATTTTGCCTTGAAGAGGTATATATTGCTCTTTGAGAAAATTCGACCCAACTCACTTTAAAATAATCATTTAAATTAAATGATTTAATACGCCTTTTAAACTTAGGAGAAATCATTAATTATTGGTGTCCCCTTTTTAATGAATATAAAATACTCATTAAGTCACTTTTAATAATATATTATAAAGTATAATTAAATACTTTATAATTAAGCCAAATAATTAAATATTTAAATATTTCAATAAAGTGACTTTATTATAAAGTCAAAATATTAAATATTTAATAATCCATTAAATACTCCTTATTTCTCCGTCTAAACAACCAACTGCTGAACTGGGTCGATTCTGAGCTGAATGGCTGGACCAGGTGCCCTGCCCGAAATAGCAGCTTCCGCCTGACCTAACTTTCTAAAAATAGAAAGTTTCCTGAAAATGCTCACTGGAAGATTCTGCGAAGGCCCAACCTGATACAACTGCAAACTGGAGCTACCAAACACTGAGCAACGGCTCCAAATGATCCTCTGCACACTCCTGTCAGCCTACGAGGATCGAATTGATAGGCTAACCTTGTCACCAGCTGTGCTGACTAGGATGGGGACATGACACCTTAAGAAGGCAATTGGACACAACGTGGTGGCTACATCAGAATTACCTCCATTGGATGAGGAAGGTCAGTTAGTGTTGATTCCTGAAGAAATCCTTGATACTAGAGAACGTTCTTTGAGGAGAAGGACAATCAAAGAATATTTGGTTAAATGGAGGAATTTGCCTATTGAAGATGCCACGTGGGAAGGTGAACAGATTTTATTGCATCCATCTTTTCAGTTGCTTGAGGACAAGCAATTTCGAGGAGGGCGGACTGTAATGTCCCCTTCTCATCAGTGATTAGCATTGCCATTCATCAGTCTATT
This sequence comes from Sequoia sempervirens, assembly GCA_007258455.2. Taxonomy (NCBI): domain Eukaryota; kingdom Viridiplantae; phylum Streptophyta; class Pinopsida; order Cupressales; family Cupressaceae; genus Sequoia; species Sequoia sempervirens. The sequence continues at coordinate 22,096 of VDFB02253323.1, forward strand.
CCGGAACCCGTAGACTGGAATGAGGTGAAATTAGGGTTTCTTGGCTTGGAGTTTGTGGCATTTCATGTTATTTACTATTTTTAGTAAATGCTTGTTGTGGCAGTTGCAGTTGTCTATTCTTAGTCCCTTGCAGTTGGAGCAGTTGTTGTTATATTGGTTTGGTCTTCAGAAAGCTTTATTTGGTGAAAAATATTTAATTAAAGGCATTATGTTTTAATTCACTGTTGACACCCCCCTTGGCCTAAGGAGATAACTTAAGTTGTTTTTAAAAGTGGGGCCATGAAGGGTACGCCCTCATTATAAGATTATATATTCTTTATTCAAATATTTCCTCAGCTTGAAATGGGACGCCACTTTTATAAAAGTGAATTTCTTATGAGGCTTTTTGGGACGCCACCTTGAGAAGTTGAATGGTTTTGGGAAATTGAAGGGTCTCCTTTGTCTTTTGGTCTGCTTCTCAGGCATTTGAAGAGTTTTGTGAGCTCTTATTTATTGAAGGTCTTTGCTCCAGCATTTCATCCATGAAAATTATGCTAAAGTTATGCTGTCGAAATGACAATTGACATATTGCTTCGAGGATGTCTACCTCCTAGCTTTTCATCCAATTTCGTGTTTGCAATATAACACCTAGTTGGCTACATTGCTGCTTCTCAACATCAGACTAGCAGATTGAGCATCAAAGATTGAAGAATTTTGGAGTATTTTCACAGTTCTGGTTTCCTGGTTTTTATACAGCTGAAGCTGATTTTTGTTCATATCAATTTGAGTGATTTTATTTTCATTCTGGGTATTTTGGCAATCCAATTGTTGACTCAAGGCGCCATCTTCCTCAAAGAATTGGAATTTAATTCCAAGTGATTATTTTTATCTTGCAAAATCGAACTTCTAAGGAGGCCGTACCATTTTGAGGTGCATTGGGATTCGTGCTAAATAATCTGGAGTCTTTGGTGGCTGTTTCTGGAATGAATCTTGGGCGCCAGACCTCTAGGGAGCATTTGCAACTTATTTCTCGTCATTCGGAGGTAAATTGACCAACTTATGAGCATTTTATGAATTCACAGTTTGCTGGTTGAATTTCCAGAATTCTGATTTTTATATCAGATTGTTGCAATTTCCAGTTTTTGATCATATACTTCAGTATTTGAGAGTTATATCATTGTAAAAGTTCATACTTAACATCTAAGGTTCATTCCTTATCATTGTAATTAGTAATATGCAGAGTTTTAATTTGTAAGGTTGAGATTAAGCATTATTAATCCAACCAATCTTTCAGTTCTGCAATTACTTTCTGTTTTATCATTAAATTACCCCTGGATGGTTTACCGCCAGTGTGGACAATCTGTTTGTAACTCTCTTATACCCACTTTCAGAGTGGTGAATCCCCACAGCTCTGTGGATGCCCGCCGCAGCGGATGAATTGCTTTAATTGTAATCTCTTTCCCCCCACTGTTTGGTGGTAGTGTGGAAATGTTTTCATGGCTGGTTATCCGCCTATCAGTTCTTAATTTCAAGTTTCAACACTCCGTCATATGTTAGCACCTCGCCCTCAGTGGGATCTTGAGTGCACATTCTTGACGTTGAGTAGCTTTCATTCCAAGTTCAGTTTTACATTTGATGCTAACGCTAATCCAGTTAACTATTGCTGGTTATGTTGTGTTAAATTATCGGAAAAAATTGGTTAGCATATTTCATATAGGGACACATCCCCTACCCTTTTTCAAGCATACTCATACCGGGGACATTTTGAGGATGCAAGGATACCTCAAAAACATACCCTTGCCATCCCTTAACCCTCAACTCTACTCAGAAACATCCAAGAAACGCTATAGAAGTTCAGAGATGTCAATGACATCCCTTGATTGTCCCAGGGACAGCCAACTATTCCCACTTTAAAACATTTTTATTTTATTTTTTACTGCAGAAAACTCTAGTAACAAATATATAATACAACAAAAAATGCCTAGGAATTTAGGTCAATTGGTATAAATCAATATTCAAGAAATTTTATATGCTATGAGTTGTCTTTTGAACTTAAATTATAGATGAGTATCAACTCCAATATTATAAGTGGGATGGGTATCTCTGCTTTTTCATGAGATATTTGTAAATGATATGTTGTAGAGAGTTTAGGGGACTCCATGATCTCTCTTAGTAGATGGTATGTTCTACAAATTGATTTGGACATTTCATTTGGATACATCTTTTATACTTTGAATTAAAAAATGCAGTGCTCATGTTATAGGGCCCGATTAGTCCTTGTTCTTGGTTGTAGGAGGAGCACATAAAAAAAAATTGAATTTTTCTTGGACTAAACATATTGCTATAGTATTATACTAATATCATATACAAAACAAAGGTGAAAAAGTTATGAAAAATGGCATGTGTCTTGAAGGTCAATGTGATTTCAAAAAAATTGGCTGCCTCCAAACCCTACACAAGGTGCTGCCCCCAAATCCCCATTAGTGGCTGCCACCTCAAACCCTCACTCTACTTTTAGAAAGCAAAAAATAACGATCTTTTTGGGCCATGCTCGATGGAAAAGCAACACTTATTATACATACATAGATGATCACATCCTTTGGGAATTTTGTTGTAATTTTTATATAATAATAAGATATATGTACATTGACAATCAAAGCAATGAAATTTTGACATTTATTAATTTGTGTATTAACTCCCACATGAAATCTCAATTCAGCTTTAATGTTATGTAATAAGGTTCAATAATGTATATGATGAATGACTTATCAATATTATCATATGAATATTTGAAATTTCCTATATTTTTAAAATTTCCTATTTTAAATAATTGTCCCTTAGCATCCCCTAAAAAATTGCCTCCCAAAAATGCATGCCCCCATCCCTTGCAATCCCCATCTTGGAAACTTGGTGTAACATTGCATTTAATGCAAAAGCCCCCATTGAAATCTTGTATAATGTGCATACTTATAACTTATGTCTATAGTTTTAGGGTTTAGTTAGGTCTCAAGAAGCTTCCCTTATAATTTGATGAGTGGTTTTACCATAAACATTGTTTTGGTTTGAGTTGTCCTGAAAAGGATAAATGAAAATACACAAACAATCTAACAATCAAGTGCCTAATGACCCCTTCCTAACCTTCCCTATCCATGCAAAGGTGCATGCAAGCACTTCTCAATCAATTGGTCAAGCCTTTTGTTGGGAAAGGATCATAAATCAGAAATAATTAAGGGTTTGTAAAGTCAGCAATTTTAAAATGAAGCGTCTAATTAAAATTGAAATGAATAAGTATCTAGTTTGCAAATTTATTGAAGATATGTTGAATCATTATTGAATGAACTCAGAAACTATGCTTCAAAATAGTTCTCAAGTCAAATATCACATTGTTTTCTTACTTTTCAATAACTTCACAAATATCTGTACATGGTACAATAAAGCAAAACTGCACATGTAATTAAAATAAAATAAAAAGACAAGTTTCTCACTCATCTCCTATTTCTAGCTCTACATGGCATTCATTACAAATCACCTTACTCTAGCATTTAAGCACATCTCTCTCTTATCATAAGATTATCTTTACTAAGTTTCAACCAAAACATATCCTTGATGTATCTCTTAGATAAAAGATGAAAATAGTTACCTGCATTGTTACCACCTCATTGTAGAAAGATTCTATGCGGTTTGCTCCTGATATGTCCTTCCTACAATTTGTCAGAATGTACCAAGATAATCAATACAAGCATCAAAAGATTACATTCTCAAAAAATACAAAGCCATGTCTAATTTTTCTAAAAAAAGGCATGCAACATAGAACTATAAATATAAACTGTGCATTTTCCATTTACAGAAAAGAACAGCTCCAAAATATTTAGAATGCATCCAATTCAAAAGAAATGGTATTGATTAACAAGTTGTGATTATACCACCCTTGAAAACAAGAAACTTCTTACAAATGCCAAATAAATTCAAAAATTTCTCAAAGACAATCAAAAAATGCCAAGAGAATGGAGACATCAAATTTTGGAATTTTGCTCAATCTCATTGCAGGTTTCCCTTCAATCAATCTGTTGTAGCCAAAATTATTTTTTGCTTCATTAAGGCATTTTGATTAAAATGGTCTAAATCTTGTAAAATTGTCATCAAAAGTCAGTTTTAGGTCAAACAAAGTATGGGCTTTTTGTGAGTTTACTGTCCAAAGGATACTGGCAAAATTTGAAAATTTTGAAAATTAGGGTTTCTGGGCCCCTATTTTTAGGAAAACCCTAAAAGTAGGGATCTTCCCAGAATTGACTGAGATTAATTTTAATTGGCTTATTTCACGTCACGATCACATTGGTCAAGTAAGAATCAAGAAAAAGTTAGTTTAGCTTTGGTGGGTCTACTTCACTTTTTCAGGAGAAAAGTTAGGACCTTCGAGGTCAACAATGGCAGAAGGCTAGATAACATGTGTCAAAATCTAAGCCTTAAACACTCTAGCGAAGATTCTATGGCGAAAGATATTCAAAACGATGCTTCGCAATGGAGGGGTTTTTCGAAGAGGTGAAAATCATCAAAGAAATTGTAACTCTAGAGTAGAAAAGCGGACCTGCTCGACAGGGGCGCCCAAGGTTTCAAAGGCTCAGATCAACTTTTCGGGGTTTGTCACTTCCAAGAAGTCTTCTCCGAAATTCTTCTAGCCTCACAATGAACCTACCAGCCAGTCCGAAAGATCTATCCAACGCCCGAATTTGAAGATCAAATGAAGAATGGAGAAATGAAGGAGAATGAAATTAGTCAAAATTTGACTAACACTGGTGAAGAAAAGCACCCTTTCTAGCCAGGGGCGGGAAAACTTTTGAGGCACCAAATGTAAGTTTTTCGACAAATGACATATAAGATGTTTGTCTCAGACTTGATCAGGCTTCGCAACAAGTCTGTCAGCAGATTAATCAGAGTTGCCAAATTGCCGAAATCAGCAATCAAACAAAAGGAGTTAGTCATGGTCAAATGTGAATTCAAAGCACAAAAGCGCCCCTATTGGCCAAGGGTGTGTTGATGTGTTTTTTGTGACCGCACCAACATAGAACAAAGTTGCCAACGGCTACCCTATTCTCTCTTGATCAAAGTATCCAGCACGCTAAGATTGCGAGAGAGTTCGTGCGTTCAACTCCAAGGTTCCTTCTAGGTGGTGGATAGTCTCAATTGACTTGATGTGATTTGCTGGTATTTCAAGGGGACTCACGCCATTGTTCAATAGCGGACAACAGACAGCAGATTAAAGGGTTTCACGTGGTTCAAATGATTTGGCAGGTAAGTGCAAGTTTCTGAACACTAACCAAAAATGTAATGAATTGAAATGAGTGCAGGGATAAAAGATGCTATAATTCTACTCTAAGGCGTGGGACATGGCGATCAATTCTCACAAACTTCAACCAAGCTTTGCTTTGCCTCGCTTCGGACAACTTCCACAAAACCGGTGCAATCTTCAAAGGAGTAATCAAAAGTATTCAAATCACGATTCAACATGAAGACACCATCACAACGACGCATGCCAACATATAAACCATAATCGAAGTTAAGTTCACAATGTTCTAGTTGACCACGCAAGGCGAACCCACCGTCAGCAAGCCCGCTAGTGGTATGGATAAGCGAAGTTTTGTTCAAATTGAGCACCACATTTCACAATTACTAACTACTTGCATGAAATGAAATATATTACTTTAACAGTGAGGGGCTGAGAATTGTCTTTCAGCTGTGTTTAAGAGTTCATTGTCAGTGAGAAAGGTAGCTGGAAGACTTTTGGCTGTTGGCTGAAAGGGTTACAAACTCAAAGTAGGACATCATCTGTGGAAAGCAATTACCAGGCATGCTAATCTTCTTCACAATCTTGAACCAAATTCTAAAATACCATTCTGAAATTAAATATGCGTGCTATTCTTCTTTTATACTTAAGGAGAGTTTCTAAATAAAAGTCTGATTTCATATAATATGAATGTACAAGGATAGGAAGTGGTGGCAGTTCTATTCATTATACTTTAGAACGAATTTCTAAAAGAATAACTTCAAATGCTAAAAAATTTAAGAATTGCTTTTAGTTCTTTATACAAGGAGTAATTTATGATATAGGAAGGGTATTGCATGTTTATTACTATTAGCTCTTGTTTGCATTAGTGTACAATTTACACTAGTTTCATGGATGCATTAAGGAGTAAATTGCTTTACTTGTATGAACTCTATATAAGGAGTAAATGATTTCAAGTAGCTATTTAATACTAGGGAAGAATTGAGAGTGCTTAATAAGGTACCGATCACAATAAGTTAGTAGATTAACTTAGTCAAGTTAATGAAACTCCTAGGATGAAAATATCCAGTTTAGGAGAGATAATTGTGAGTACTTGTTAAACTGTCCTCCTTTCTAGTAGTTAGCTTGATGTAGGACGTCTAGGGTACGGACTACCCCGAATAGACCAACCTACGCATAGAGTAAGGAAGCCTTAAGTCAAATTGACCCTGGCTAGTGCATGTGATAGACGACCTACGTTCTTTATTGAATGTAAACACTTTGGCCAAAGTAGTGTTAGGAACAACTTACACTTAGTTGTGTTACTACACTGTCAGTTCACCGTGATCCTGAAATACATACTAGTTCAAGAGTTTCCATATGCACAGAACCTAGATATGTAGGAACACAACACTATGCTCAGTTGGTAATCATTAAAGGATACCCCACCAATCTCTTCTTCAAAGGGAGGGTCGTTCATTGTAAAATGATCGTGCGAGGGACCGCATTATAAGTCCGTGGTTCGCAAAAAAATGCCCGAGTGATGTTTCTCCTCCTCAACAATCGGCCGATGATCCAAGATTTGACAGGACGGACTCCTGGACCTTCTTACTTCTATTTGTGCCAAAAGCTTACGAGCTATGTATGTATCTTATTCTTCTTTACTTTCTAGTTTCTTTTGGAAAGAAAAATTTTATTGAAAAGGAAAGAAAAATTTTATTGAAAAGGCATTGTTTTTACTTATTGTGGTTAAATTCAAAAGTTTTAAATTTGGCGTACGGGGTTGGTCATCACATGTGGTATCAGAGCTACCAGGTTTTACACTAGGAACCTATGAGCTCATTACACAACAATGCATAAACCTTATTAGAAGATAAAGGTTGAAAAGTTCTTGTGCCCGAACGGCAAGAGAAAAGAACTTAGTTAAGTGAAAAGAAAGATGTGATTCTTAAGTAACTTATGTAAATTGGGACGAGTTAAGAGTTATCCCTGGAATGGAACTCCTAAATCAACAACTTATAATGTTGCAAATGATTGAGGAGGATTATACAATCAGATTAGGAAGAATAACTAGTGTATACCTTTATCCAACGAAATAGTTTTATGACTCTAAGGCAGCCAAAAAGGAAGAAGATAAACCTTGTTATAGTAGCAAACTATAGTTGCAAAGAGTTGGGAACTTTTGGTTGGGTAAAAACAACTACGAGTCTATAAAAAATTTGGGAATTAATTTCAGCGTTAGGAGATCAGAATGACAACGGAAATTGTCGGATGAGAAACCACTATAACCTAGGAAAAGATAGAGTAAGAGGCTGCACGTAATGTGGCAAGATAATGTCCAGTATACCAGGAAATGAAGACCGGATGCCATCATTGGTAGCACATACATACTCTCTCGAGATTCCAAAGGAAAATGGTAGAACACAAGGTAGAGCAGTTTGACTTTGTTAGTAGAACTAACATAATGTTCTAAGTGGATAAACTCATCAAAGCAATCAACGTTTTCTGTAAAACTTGACTTACAGAATTTTGATCTTAAATAACATATTGTGGACAAGTAGTTGTTTAGTAAACATGAAAGGGTATTTCAGTTTAACAAACAATGATAGGGTTGCGTAAACCAAGATCATACTTTGAAACATTCGATTGAGCGAATGTGCAATATATTATTATAGTCAATAAGCGAAAATGGTATGAAAATCTTGTGAATGTATGCTTTTATGTTTCCCAAAAGTTTAATTAGGCTAACTTGTATTAAACATTCAGGTTGAAGTGAACTTTTTAAACCATGGTGAAAACCTATGAGAGGATGTGCAATAGACCCAGTACAAGCAAAGAAGAGGAACAGAGGGACGCTGGAGTCCAAGCAACACTAGACTTGATTCTTGCAAGGTTGTCTAATATAGAGAATGAAAGAGCAAAAGACAAGTTGGAAAAGGAAATAAACAATGACAACACGGTGGGTGAAAGTTCATCTCGTGGACAAGATGATAATCACAACCATGAGAGAGAAAAATCGCCAACCAACTCCGCTGAGAGAAACAGAAAGATAATATCTACTGAGCTATCACGTGACATGAAAAAGATAATACCGCCAAAGTTTGATGGCAGTGCGGGAGGTGACGAAGCTGAACTTTGGCTTGTCCAGATGGAAAAATATTTTGAAATAAGAAATTACGACGAAGTAACAAAGGCAGCATGGGGAGCCTACCAATTAGCAGGTGAAGCCTCAAATTGGTGGATGAACAAGAAATTGGAACTGTATATAAGTTCCTGGAAGTTGACTTGGGAAGAGTTCGTTGAAATCTTCCGCAAGCATTGGTTGCCACAACTTTATTATGACCAAAAAATCTCTGACTTTCAAGAATTGAAGCAAGGGACCATGTCAGTCAACGAGTACTGGGAGAAGTTTACTCGGCTTCTTCGATATGTTCCTATCTATCATAAAGATGAACGATTTCGGATCAGGAAATTCATCTTGGGACTGAACAAAAATATTGGAGTTGAAGTTGATATGCATGGTCCGACCACAATGGACCTTGTGTATGAAAAACCCATAAAGCAGGAACAAAAGCTTAAGGCAAACTCCAATCAGTGTGAAGGAGAAGAACAAAAGAAGGATACTAAGGTTCCCGATAAGATTGCCCCCAAGAAGGAAGAATTTGCGCAAAATGCCACAAAGAAAAAGGGGAAGAGATCTCGCTTCAATGAAAAAGAATTCAGAAGAGATTGGAAAAGAGACAACTCGAGGTATGATGACACTAGTAGAGCTAGCGAAGGTGTTAATAAGACTTGGGAAACCATGGAGAAAAGAGAGCCAAGGGCAGGATGCTTTATTTGTAGAGGTAATCATTATGCAAACGAATTCCCCAACAAAACTTCTGGTACCCAACAACATGGCAACTCACTGCCTACTCAAAAGGCCATGTTTCAGCAAAGGAAACGCGCTGCCATGAATGAAGGACAAGCTGATGTCCAAATTTCACAGGTCAAACATTCTTGAAACTTTCAAGAATGTAAAAAAATGTAGTGTTATGTTTTTGTGCTTGAATAATACCTTAGTTCATCGGGGACAATGAATCATAAGGGGGGGAGTATGTTAGAACCCGATTGTATAGCTACTACTGCATAGGAAATGCATTGTAATGTTTGAATCTTTTAAATGAATAAAACATATTGTTCTTGTTATCAAATGAAGGTGTCCTATTTAAAATGATTGTCTCATTTGTTTGATACTTCTATTGATGTAATTCTTGAATGAATGTGGCATATAAGTTATGGAATAATGTTATTCTAACTTTTTGCGATGTTTTATGTATACAGCCTTGTTTTGAGCATATGACTTTCGTTGTCATGTCATGATGTGCAGGAAACAGGTTCATTCCTCCAGGCAGAGGAGAGATATCACTCGGGGAGGAGCTTGGTCGGGTAAACAATAATGAGTACCAATTGAGCATACACACACATCCTATAAACTGAGTAAGCTAAGTCAGTTTGTTGAGTTAAGGGTGAGTCATCCATAGGCTTGTTTATTGACATTAGGAGTCATGTCTTCTTCTGAATGCATGAATAAGTGATGCTTTCCAGTGTAACTGTATGTGGAATAATGTACTGGTTCGGAGGTGGGCATGTATATATATACGTTATATACACGTATCCATAAGTATATTCATGTCAATACAAACGTGTGAGAGCAAATGGATATGCCATACGTGTGCATCGATATAAATACACTTATGAATATGTATACATAGACGAAACTATACAAGCAAATATAAATGTATACATACCCACAACCAACTTGTTATATATACGTGAATATGAATAAACATTGTGTTGACGTTACCTCGGAATCTACATATACACATATATATACATATACATAGGTACGTATAATGAAAGTATGATGCCTGGCTCGCAGTATAAGTACTTAGTAATTAAATATGTATATGCATATACATGTATATATGTAAAGGTAAATGTAATTATATATTTAACATTATATCAAATATATATATATATATATATATAATATAATTTTTCAAAATATATATATATATCTATATGAGATTATTTAAATTATTAAATTTAAATAAATATACATAGATATATATTATGTAAATTAAAGCTATACTATATATATATTTTAATATAATAAAATAAATATATAAATATATGTTATTTAGTGATAATGGAATGGAAATCGAATAAAGTTTTAAATGGCACTTTATTTAAATATCATAAAGTGTAGAAAAGAAATTGAAGATTGGAAAAATGAGACTTTATTTCCTCAAAAATAAATATTTCTTTAAACCAAAGTGAAATAGAAATATTTGTTGGAAACATTTGAAAAGAGCAAAATACATTTTAGAGAGTTCATTCTCGTGTAAAATGAAAGTGGTGTGAGAAATGAAAACGCGCCTGTAGAAGCGCGCGACCATGGCCAGCAAACTGAACGCAGCTAGAAAGAGGGCGCCTACAGCCTGTGAAGTAGGAAATGTGGAGTGCAAAGAATGAGGGACTTTTTCTTTGAAGTTATCTGCATTCATCTTCACCTATGGAATCGCACCATTTCCTATAGGTGTCGCATTTCTGGATTTGTAGCATGTGCAAAATGAACTATTCTTCATCGCTGTCACAAAAATGAGGTCGAATCATCTCTAGGGTTGCCACTTTTCATGATTAAACCATTCAAAAACCCAGCTGGCAGTTTGGACGCATTTAGAAGAGGGAATTAGTTGAAACTAGAAGCCTATATAAGAGCCGCTAAGCTCATTCTACTTCACACGGTTTTGGAATTCAAGTTTGCTCAAATTCTTATGATTTCAAAGTATTCTTCTTTAGCTGTGAGTGAGAGTACATTTTTACTGTGAGAGCATTTATCAAATTCTGAGAGCATAATTTATATTCACAGAGATTCATTACTGCCATTCACCATTTCTGAGTTTAACAATGAGGGGCTGAGAGTTCTTTCTGCTGTGTTTAAGAGTTCATTGTTGGTGAGAAAGGTGGCTGGAAGACTTTTGGCTGTTGGCTGAAAGAGTTACAGACTCAAAGTAGGACATCATCTGTGGAAAGCAATTACCAGGCATGCTAATCTTCTCCATACTCTTGAACCAAATTCTAAAATACCATTCTGAAATTAAATATGCGTACTATTCTTCTTTTATACTTTAGGAGAGTTTCTAAATAAAAGTCTAATTTCATATAATATGAACATACAAGGATAGGAAGTGGTGGTAGTTCTATTCATTATACTTTAGAACGAATTTCTAAAAGAATAACTTCAAATGCTGCAAAATTTAAGAATTGCTTTTAGTTCTTTATACAGGGAGTAATTTGTGATATAGGAAGGGTATTGCATGTTTATTACTATTAGCTCTTGTTTGCATTAGTGTACAATTTACACTAGTTTCATGGATGCATTAAGGAGTAAATTGCTTTACTTGTATGAACTCTATATAAGGAGTATATGATTTCAAGTAGCTATTTAATACTAGGGAAGAATTGAGAGTGTTTAATAAGGTATCGATCACAATAAGTTAGTAGATTAACTTAGTCAAGTTAATGAAACTCCTAGGATGAAAATATCCAATTTAGGAGAGATAATTGTGAGTACTTGTTAAACTGTCCTCCTTTCTAGTAGTTAGCTTAATGTAGGACGTCTAGGGTATGGACTACCCCGAATAGACCAACCTACGCGTAGAGTAAGGAAGCCTTAAGTGAAATTGACCCTGGCTAGTGCATGTGATAGATGACCTACGTTCTTTATTGAATGTAAACACTTTGGCCAAAGTAGTGTTAGGAACAACTTACACTTAGTTGTGGTACTACACTGTCAGTTCACCATGATCCCGAAATACATACTAGTTCAAGAGTTGTCGTATGCACAGAACCTAGATATGTAGGAACACAACACTATGCTCAGTTGGTAATCGTTAAAGGATACCCCACCAATCTCTTCTTCGAAGGGAGGGTCGTTCATTGTAAAATGATCGTGCGGGGGACCACATTATAAGTCTGTGGTTGGCAGAAAAACACCCAAGTGATGTTTCTCCTCCTCCACAATTGGCCGATGATCCAAGATTTGACAGTACGGACTCCTGGACCTTCTTACTTCTATTTGTGCCAAAAGTTTACGAGCTATGTATGTATCTTATTCTTCTTTACTTTGTAGTTTCTTTTGGAAAGAAATAGTTAAAGTTGCAAAATGATAAATAATGTTTATGAAATTGGAAAGAAAAATTTTATTGAAAAGGCATTGTTTTTACTTATTGTGGTTAAATTCAAAAGTTTTAAATTTGACGTACGGGTTTGGTCGTTACACTCAGATCGAGCCACATAAACCCTAACCCTAAAAACTGCCACCAAGAGGAGTGGGGTAATAAATGAGCAATTAATGTCCACCACCCTTTTAGAAGTTTGTTGTCCATAGATGCGTTCACATTGTTCTTGTTCCTCTTCTTGACTGCAAACTGGATGAGTCTGATCATCATGGCTTCTGTTTCTTGGACTGATATGGCAAGTACGTTCTCGATCTAACTCCAAGGCGGCAACTTCTTTCTCCTGCTCGATGATGATTTCCTTCTCAACTGACATTCTCTAACTTTGAACTGCATGAGAATGATTATTTCTCCACCCCTGATCCTAAAGGATTTTCTTATCTTGGACTCGAGCATTTCTCCCTCGCCATCTACCTCTCTGAATTGAGTGCATATTAGGTTATTCCAACACTTAGCCATTTCTTTCAACATGCAACTTTTCTTCTTTTGAGGTTGTAATGTTGTCTTGGATTACTTGCTTCATCGCTTCAAGTCATCGTGCTCTGGTCTTGGCGTTCATCCTTCAAAATAGATAAAAAGAAAAGCATCAAAACACTTATAATAAAAATTCACTTTACTCACCTGATATCCATGTTCTAATCTCCAAGGTCTGAGTGATCGAGTTCATCCTTTTCCTCTAGCAAACTTCATCTTCAAATTCTTCATGCCCTAGCCAAATTTCCAACCCATCTGCCTTAGAAATAATTTATTTCCTCTAGAAAATTCATCAACCAAGCGCCTGAGTGAAATTTTCATCTTAAAGTCCTTGGCAAGGTGCGGAAAATTTTAAAATCATCTCCTTGTCAAAGATATCCAGTACCCAGAAGAAAATTTCCCGTAGAAAATGCCAAATTCATGTGTATTACTATGAAGGGGTACATTTAATTTTTTGCAATTTATACCTTAGAAAAATATATATATATTTCAACATCAAAGTTCATCTTTACTCTTCCTATCTAGGCGTATTTTTTCTCTTGCTTTGCCTTGGACAATTTTATCCAACTTCATGAAGTTGGCGCATTTTGACTCCTCTGCCAGTTTGTACATGCCTTAGTAAACTTTATCATCCCCTCCCAAGGTTAGGCGTATTCCTCTAGGAGAGGAGAAATTTCAACACTTAGAAAAAATTTCATTATCACTATGAGCATGGGTGCATATGAGGGGTCTAGAAGGAATTTTGATTTTTCCTTAGATAAATTTTCTCCTATCCATCTCCAGTCATGCGCGAATTTGAGGTGTAGTGAAGGAATTTTGAACACCTTAGCCATTTTTCTTCACCACCATCCCTCTCTACTTTGGGCGCATTTCACTTGGCGAGGAGGAAATCTTAACACTTAGCATATTTTTCATGGCCAACTTCAATATGGGCGCATTTAGCTAGTGGTGAAGGAATTAACAATACTTAGCACATTTTTTAGAGAGCCACCACCTTCAACAGCTTTGGGCGCATATGAGGTGTCAAGGAGGAATTTCCAACACCACTTAACACATTTCCTAGAGCCACCTCTAGCTTGGGCGCATTTGAGATCTTGAGGAGGACTTAACAACGCCTTAGCTACTTTTCCTTCATGCCTCTTCGGAGATGGTTGTAATGTCCCCATTTTGGCCATACGCTCTTCATTTGGATTCAGCCTATTTCTGGGAATCCGTGGGCTACTCAAATGTGCAAATTTAGGGTTTTCGCTTTCAATAAGCCTTGCTTCCAGCTCAATTTAGTTTTTTGTTGGTTTTGTGATGAACTTACTATTTTTGGCATTGGTTATTTTTAGTAAGTCTAGTTTTGGCAGTGGTCCAGTTGGCAGCACTTCGGTGAGTTCTTTTGTTGGAGCAGTTGAATTACTCTGGTTTTGGCTTTAGAAGTGTAATTTTTGGAGAAATAGTATATTTCAAGGCATTAATGTTTTAATTTCAAGTTGACCCCTTGACCTAGTGCATTAACTTAAGTTGTTTTAAAAGGTGGACATGAAGGGGGGATGCTTCATGAAGTAAATATTTTATATTTTCTAATGTTATTTTATGCCTTGAAGTGGGATGCCATTTTGAGGAGAAATATAATGTTTTTCAAAATTAAAATATTTCAAAAGTACAAAAGGGCATCCATTTTGGGAGGTGAAAAGATGGAAGCTGAAAAGTCACCTCCAAAAGTTATAAAAGCCAGCTTTGCTCCAACATTTAATCATCTTTGGAAATATTGTGAAGTTATGCTGCTGGTTTGAAATCCAGAATCTGGCTAAGGGATAGCTTAGCAAATTTACTACACTCTTCGGGCCTGAAACTATGGTTCCCTAGGTGGTGGATTGAGAGTGTGCTTCATCCAGAAGTCCATATTCAGCATTATTGTGGAGTTTTGGTGAGATATTTCCAGTTTTCATGTTGTTGGTTTATCATGGCTGAAAGTGATTTTTGTATACAGCTTTTAGTATGAATTTTGTTTGGTTCTGGGTACTTGATCATTGCATTTCTATGATAGAGGCGACCATATTTGGAGGTTACCAGAATTTAATTCCAAGTTTCAGATTTTATTAAGCAAAATCGCCCTTGCAAGGAGGTCGTACCTTTTTTAGAGAGCATTGGGATTCATGCATAAATTAATGGTTGAGTTTAGATGTTGTTTTATCATTGCAAATTGGGCGCCAACCTCCTAGTGAGTCATTGCACTTCGTTTCAGCTCATTCGGAGGTAATTTGAAAGAGTTATGAGTATTTCATTGATGTATAGTTTGCTAGTCTGTATTTTCAGTTGATGGCATTTCATATCAGACTTGACTCATTCCATGTTATGCTATAATTCTTGGACATCTATGCTTCTAGTTTCATGTGCATTCATTTTGGAGGGAATAGTAGCATTTTGGATAATGATATGAACAATTTAGGGGAAGTTTAAGTTTTTGGTTTGATTATCTCAACTTGCTGGTCTGAATATTAGACCTGGTTATTCTCTTTTCATGCTATATTTCTTTGGTCTTTCAACTCACATTTGTGATCAAAAGTATAGTATTATTCTTGCAAAAGTTTGGGAGCAGTTTTCTATTGTAAATTCATTGCAATAAGCTCATCGTAAATGCTGGTAATAGTAATACTGTTCCAGTCATTCTTATTTCAGCATTTACTTTATGTTTTAATTCAAACATTGTAACCCATGGATGGTTTACCGCCAATGTGGAAAAAGAACTTGTTAATCTCTCTTTGTACCCACTAAAAAGTGGTGAATTTCCACTCACGAGTGGATGCCCGCTGCAACGGATGAATTAGTTTGTTTTGTAGTTCTTTCCCCCCACTGAATTGGTGGTTGAGTGGAAATCTTCATGGCTGGTTCAACGCCTAAGTTCTTTCAATTTTGTAATAAGTACTCCGCCACATGTTAGCACCTCGCCTTCAAAGGGATCTTGAGTGCACATTCTTGGCGTTGAGGTTTATCTTCCATTTCCAGTTCTATTCAATTTCAATTTTGAGTTTAGATCCTAGGGATGCTCTGAACATATGCCCACCCCTCTTCCTTAAGTGGTTTTAGGGCGCATTTTTGGTTAGAGTTGTTTGATAGAGATTTGGTTTTCGCGCTAACGCTAATCAAATTGGCCAAGTGTTGTTTATGGTGTAAAAATTCTGGCAAAAAATTGGTTAGAATATTTCAACGCATTTGGAGGGTCAACGAGGAATATTTTTTTTACAACTTAGAAATATTTTGCAAAGCCAGCCTCTAACCTGGGCGCATTTGAAGGGTCAAGCAGGAATATTGCAAGGCTTGAAAACTTTCATCACCTTCATCAAGTTGAGGGTGCATTTAAGGGGCTGAGCAGGAAATTTCACATACTTAGAAACTTTTTCCTTCATGCCTCTTGGAGTTGGGCGCATTTAGAGTAGGCAACAGGAATTTCTCACTTGAAAACTTTTCCATCCTTCAGCCAGCCTCATCTTGGGCGCATTTCACAAGGGGTGAAGGAATTTTCTCAAACTTAGAAATTTTCAAGCTTCCTTCTTGATGATGGCGCATTTGGAGGCTGGAGCAGGAATTTCTAATGACTTAGTTACTTTTTTGGCTTGCTCGCCCCTTGTTTACTATATTTAGTAAGCCTCTAATTTTCATGCTTCTGTAGCTTTGATTGATTTGAAATTTTCACCACAGGATCCTCATGATCTAATTGATCTGTTCACATTGCCATCCTGTGTCGAGCTGCTATTTATAGCCTGTTTGTGGAGGTGATTTACTATTTATAGTAACTGCTTGATTTCAGGACTTCCACAACTCCGTTTAACTTGAAATCTTACTGACGTGATCCTCATGGGTTAATTGGCCTGTTCACATGGGTGTCTCGCACTGACTTGCTATTTATAGGTTGTTTGAGAAGTGACTTACTATTTATAGTAAGTGCTCGGATTGCCTTAAAATTTCACCAGTGGAATCCTTGAAAGATATTGATCGCAATGGGATACACCGGTTTCCGAAGATTTTGGCATTTGACCTCTCATTTTGGGTCCCGAAGCTCGAAACCCTAATCTAACTTGCATGTCGATCGAATGATCTTCGTTTGACCCCGTTCCTGTTGCATGTCGCCCTGTTTGTGATAATGAAGTGTTGGACAATTGCCAGAGTGATCCTAGTAAGTGTCTAAAAAAGCGGCCAATTAGCTATCGGATGAATTTGCATGTCACACAGTTCGAGAGATCTCACAAAACCCAGAAAAACCCAATAAACTAGACTGCATGTGAGCATCGGCTAAAAATATTAAGTTCCTGAAAAGTGATCATCCTGCCTCACATGTTACCTTGCTGCGTAGCTCTTGAAAAACCCATGAAAAATATGATGACATGCACTGAAAAGTCCTGCATGCAAACCCTAAACGTAGCCTTGAAGTGGAGACTGCTGAAAGTTATCATCTCATCTTGCATGTTATATCACCGCATAGGTTTTGGAAAACCCAGAAATATTCTCTAGTCATGCACTGAAAAACTCTGCATGTAAACCCTAAAATATGCTCCTGAAGGTGGTACTTGCTAAAAATAGAAAGTTGTTCGTTTCAGCTCAAAATTTGCAGGCAAGCAGTTTGACATGCTCCGGACGCAGTGTAACGGATAGAACTTCAAAAGTGCTGAGAAAATGGCCCAAATTAGGTACTTACTAAAAATAGTAAGTTGTCAGAATTCAATGAAATTTTGTTGGGAACCTGTTGGGAGCTTACTGAATGTAGTGTCGAGCTCAAATTTCAATTTACTCACTCAATTCGACCTCAAACTGGCCGGAAGATTTAAAACCCTAATTCTCAAACTTAGCCAAAATCTCAAGTTTAAGCTCAAAGACGAGCACATCCCCGGAAAGGCAGACAGCAGAAAGAAAGAGACAGCAGGAAAACCAAAGCCAAAAGACCAGAATGGAGCAAAAATTGGAGGGTCCCCATTTTGAATGGGGTGATGTGTGAAAAGGTCACAACAGGGTGCCTAGGGTTTTCAACCCTCAAATGCAATTGCTAGGGTTTGTTCAAATGTTCATCCTGTTCAAAATTCTTCATGCTTTCCATTCAATATCTCAACCTGATCGGAGGATTCATCAGTAGCTGACAATCGCAGATGGAACAAAGAATGGAGCAAGTTGTAAAAATGGCTAAGTTTGGCAATAAAAGCACCCCTGCTAACCAGGGGCGCCCAAGATTTTAACATGCTAGATGTAGTTTTTAGGGTTTATGCCCTCTAGAAGATCATGTCCAAAATTCTTCCAGCTCCATAGTGAACCTGTCAGCCAGCTCGGGAGATTTGTCAAGTGTCGAGAAATGCCAATTGAAGGGAGGTCAAAATCAAGTTTACAATGATGAAAATCCTTGAAAATTTCCAAGTCTGATGAGAAAAATTGCCCCTGTTGGCTAGGGGCGCCCAGAGTTTTGATGGCCCAGAAGTCAAAATTAGGGTATGCAACCTCAAGAAGTTCCTTTTCAGTTTTCATCCTGCTCTTCAATGAGACTATCAATTAGTCTACTGGATATGTCAGTCATTCAGAATCAGTGATCAAACAGAGGCTTCGATGACGTTTGCAAAGGCTAAAAGATAGGAAATTTCAAAAAAGTTTATTAGTCTGGAGAAGTTGGCACCCAAAATCAACTTTGACTTGTTGAATATTTTTGAACTGAAATATATGCCTTGACTGTCCTAAATTTTAGGGATTTGACAACTGAACTTAAATTGGCATGCAGTTTTGAGCATGCACCTCCAAACTGAACTTGAACTACAACATTTTTCTTGCATGATGCGTCTTCCCTCTTTTGCATGATAATTGATGCCTATTGAAGGATTACTGTTCATTTTTATTGACTAAATGAGGTCCAATGAGAATGCTTTGTCCTAAATTTAGGGTTTTACTTGCATGTGACGCCTCCATTCATGAAAATTATTTATTAAAGCACTTGGGCATCCATTTTCTCCATCACAGGTTGAAGGCAAGGTCATATTCTCTCATGCAAACAAGATTTGGAGACGCTACAAGAGGACTTTTCAGTGTTCTTCGCAGTTCTAGGTCCAGATTGCTCAGAGGGATAATTTTCCAAACTCCACCTTTTCAACACATGCTTCTCAGACTTCATCAAACTGAATTCAAGGCATAGGCGTCATTTTATAGAGGCAAAATATAACTTCTATCTTCTCCCCCTCACATTTATTTTATCCTTGTCTTAGGTTTTCTCTCGCATGTCCAAGTAAACGACAGTTTTTCACAAATCTGGTCATCTGGGTTTGTTCAGCACAGCATTGGCAACAAAATCCATGTTCTAAAAATTTTCGGAAAAATTGCCTGATACTTCCCTCTTTTTGAAGTTCTACTTTTTTTTCGAAGATTCCTTTGCATGGTGGTGAAAAAGTCCAACATTTTAAAAAACAGAAAAATTGGGTTTAATCAACACATTGGTGGCTACAAAACCCATATACCAGATTTTTTCGGGAAAAATAGTCCCTGTAGCCCCTACAGCCCCTACAACCCCTGCAAATTCGGTTTTTGAAAAGTCATTGCATGCCTAAGGAAAGGTCATTTTTTTTCGAATTTCTGATAATCTAGGTTGGCTTAGAAATACATTTTCTACAAAACCCACGTTTTAGAAAATTTCCTAAAACTTGCCCCTCGACAAGCTATTTTTAGCCTCATGAGAAGCTATTTTTAGCCTTTTCAGAAGTTCGTCCAAACGTATCCAAGTTTACAGCCAAAAGTTTAGTTTTTCAAAATGCAATTTAATCCAACTGAATGCAAGACCAGATCAGTTATTCTTGATTCATGACTTCTTGAAAACTTTTGACACTGACTTGAGCCATGTTCATCCAATGATTAAATTGAGCACTTTGGAAGGCATAGACAGTACTACAATCAAGAATCTTGATCGCACCGAGTTGTTTGAAGCAACTTTTATTCCCATCACAATGTCAGATCTCAAGTTTGTCATTGCATGCATCAAGCACTACAACCCTTCTACACGAAAAATTCAATTGGCAGATCGGTGAGTTGTTTAACCTGAGTTGTCAAAACCAGTATGCTTTTCTTGGACAGCAAGAGGATGCGGAAGGTAGTCCCAGTTTTAGAGCTACCAATTGTACATCCTTCACTACCTTCCTCTTCCAAGGGAAAATTCAAAGTCTAGTTCATAAGTAATCTGCCCGAAGGTGTCAAGGTTAGTGGAAAAACAAAGAATTTGGAAGGAAACGCAAGTCAACAAGAACAACCAGCAAGGATGGCTGAAATTAAATAAAATATTGCCAGTGCTCTCAAGCTCATAAGTGGATTCATCACATAGATCCCATGCCATCATCTTCATGATGATGGTACCTACATCGATCTCAGTGTCATGAAAACAGAATTCCAAAGTTTGGTTCATGATGGTTTTGATGGTGATCCTGTGGTGTCCAAGTTGAATCATTATTCTATGATGTCAACAAGTTTCGACAAGGCACCTAAGGAGGTCAAAGAATATTTGAGATTGATCGCAGATGGAGAGAAAACGTTGAGCCAACAGTCCATTATTTTGGATAGTATCAAAATGCTTGAGGAAGATGCAGTTAACGAATCCCTGGAGGATATGATTGCTCACGATGGCTTGGAGTAGACAGCCAATTAAATCCTACGATTTTCCCAAGGATAGAGTCAAAGGAAGCAGTCAACTCAACATCACTCTTGAGTTCAAATTGTTGATTACATGCATGTTTATCTCTTCTTCCGAATATCTCTTGGTGGAGGTGGAACTTTCAGTTAGGTTTCAGTTAGCTAATGTCGGTTATCAATTGACTCTCATATCAATAAGACTTGCATGTTGGCAAGTCCAATTAGTTTAGTTTAGAATCAGTTAACTAAGGTAATTTTTCCAGTTAACTGTTAGGTTGCATACATTTAGACATAGGAATAAATCTTGCATCTTGGCAAGATTGAATGTTAACTCAAGGAGATTTTAGCGCTCCCTACTCCTTTGAGATTCTATAAATAAGAGCATCTTGCTCACTGTATTTTAACTTTTGCTCGCGATAACAAATTGTTGTGCCACCTTGCCTGCAATATTGCTATTCAATATTTGTTCACATTGTTTAATATAAAGCTGGTTTGATCGTCGATTGTGTGTTTGTTTCATCATGCAATTTGCTGTCCCAAATTTACTATTGTTGTTTCAATAATCTTTCTTTCAATCTACACCTCGGATAGAGTGTTTCACCTCCTTGGGAATTTAGAGATAAAGATTATCGTTTAATGTCATTTCTAGTAATCTTCTTTTCAGCCTACACCCCGGATAGAGTGTTCCACCTCCTTGGGAATCCTGAGAACTAGCTTGCCATTTCATGTTTGTTTCCAATAACCTTTATTTCAGCCTACACCTCGGATAGAGTGTTTCACCTCCTTGGAATCCTGAGATAGAGTTTATCATCAACCATTCCCAATTGCTCCTAACTCCTTTTGCTCTGATTTTAATTAAGGAGATAGGATAGTTATAGCTTTAGCCTAGTTGTAGTTAAGATCTGCCGAAACCAGAGAAAACCTTAGCTGCAACGTATTTGGTTTTATAACCTTGTGCCTTTAACAGTTGAGTAAAAAGATAGGAATTTAGATTACTTTTTATGCAAAACAGCAAAAAAGGGAGCTTCCCCTCCTAATTTGAAGAGCAGTTAATACTGTGCATAGCTGTCCCTTTCCAATACACACTCCAGAGGTGCGAATTGAAACGCCAACACAATCCAGTTTTTCTCTATACTCTCTTTTTTCCTTCTCCTTTGGCTTGAAAATTAAATGAAGTTGCTTTTAGGTTGTAGGAGACAAATATAAGACAAAAAAATTAAGTGAATTGCTTCTTTTTTTAAACTTTTCCTTCCACTCAGCTACAATCGAGTCTCCTCGTTGGGACTCGCCTAGATTGGGCGAATTTGGTGAATCTAGTGGCCTCAACCAATCTAGCGAGTCCTCAGCTGCCAAGTCTCCCAAACTCATCCAGGTCCACTCACCTCAAGACTTGCCGAGTCTAGGAAAGTTATGATGATACTTGTAAAATTGCTTTAGTCTCCCTCCTAGCTCTATAGGTATGGCGATTTTGAAGACTAGCACCCAGCAAAGTGACCAATTATTTTTGCTCACAACTTGATATCTGATTTCAGAGATAACCCAATTTGCTGATGGAAATCAAGCCTGCAATGGACAAAAAATGAACAGGGTGACCTTAAAGTTCAAATTTAAATGATATTAGCAAAGGTGGGTGAAGGGTTTCGTCCTCACCATACTGTCTCTCCATAGAGGTTTTTGTCTCTATTTCAAATTAATATAAATTTCTATGAGAAAAGCATGTTCCAAATTGTTTTGTCGACAAGTCATACACTCTCTGACATAACGCTAGTCATCACTCTTAAGACCCTTCCACAAGAATCTCTCCCAAATCTGCCTATACGTTATGAAGAACCTAGGATGTCTTGCAAGAGGTGTATCATGAATCAAATGGTTATATTTAGGGAATCATTCTTATAATACTACTTATTACATGACGATAGGTATGTCACCAATCAAGACCTTGTACAGGTATGTGTAATGTCCCCCTTTTGGGATAACCCTAATTCTTGCCCTAGAAACACAAGTTAATGCAGTTAAGGTTACAACTTATCAATTAAATGCTTTAAGCCAAATGAATCTTGTTTACGTCCTACAATCATGTTAATAATATTGGAATATAAATCGTATAATTAGACATATGTGATAATTGTTCTACCTGTTCAAATCATGTAATATCTAACTGTCTCAAGTAACGTAAACCACACAATATCTATAATACACATTGGGAGTTGGATCATAAGGGGACGTGGATGAGAAGCATGATAGGTCTTCCCGAAGCTATCCACACCAAGCCCAAGAGCGGATATACCATCCCTCTTGGCCCTCAAGAGGCGCACTTAGACATACCACATGGGGTGGTCTACTTGATGGACAACTTGTATCTGCATTCCCTACCCTTGCTACCTTATCCATTCCTCGTATGACTAAAACTTCCTTAATTTCACCTCAACCATCAATCCATGTGGAGGTTGGGGAGAAAGGGTTACCATAGGCAGCCCGTAGACACCCCCTCCTAAGCCCAAGAGCGGATATCACCTCCTTGGCTCCAAGTGGCGCACACAGACATCCATCAAGGAGTGGCATACCTAGGAAGATGTCTAGTATCTACTCAACCTACTGTATCTTCTCCCCTGCTCCGCCCATGGTTGTTTGATGAGAATAATAAATATAAATAACAGATATATAATTGCATACAATAATTATGATAGAGCATACCACAATGGTTATTAACACATGAGATGGCTACAGAGCAGCAGTTGTAATGGCTATTAATCCTTGTTTTGAGTGGCTCATAACTCACTCAGGTCAGCCTCCTTGCCTTCTAATATTCAAAACTTATTTGCTGTTTTACTATATATTTGAAAAGTCTGATGTATCTGCAGATTGAAAATTTAGAAGATATTACCTTTGTTGAATAATGTCTTCACTCGTCTGAATCCAATCGATATTATATTTCTGCTCTTCTCTTCACTAATTTATCATATCTTCTGCTTCTCCCATATGAATAATTCTCCATTGTATTCCTTCCTTTTATACTGCTCAAGGTCCTTTGAAAAGGTGAATCTCTTTGTTACAAATGCAACCCTCCATACTTAACAAATCGTACCTCTTACCATATACAAATCACTTCATTAAGTGCTGCCAAATGAAGCTTAAAACAGATTGCACACCTTTACTAATGAAACACATTACCTCACTTTAGATAAGACTTTGTTTTATTTATGAAACATTGGCACTTCTTTGTCTTATTCACAGCTCATTGTAACTTTGTCTTATTCACTAATCATCATCGATGCCTTTTATCATATTTCTGCCCTTAAATCTAAATCACTGCTTTGCTTATAATCGCTGCTTATAATACAGTGACCGCCCCTTCTCATTATCGTGGTTGTTGCTGCTGTTTATGGTATTTAATATGTTTCTTTATTAGAACCGGTGCCCTTAGCATTATCCTTTAATTATTTAACTAGGTTTAGTCACTTTCAAATAATATTATTTTCTTGTGAATATTATTATTATGATATTTACAAATAATATTTATTATTCTATTTAGTATTATTATTATAATATTATCTATGATAATAATAATAATAATAATATCTAGATTACCATTATATTTATATTTTTTGATATTTATTTCATTTAGTTATTCGTATTTCAATACTAAAATATGATAGCGTTAAATCGGTAATATGTATTTTGTTATTTATTTGCATTCCAGTGTATTTCAATGTGTTACAATTTTGGGGACATGATAGTATGACACTGTCTTTTATTGAGTTAGAATTTGATGACAGGAGACCTCCCAAGGCGCGAGAATAATGCAAGATAGCCAAGACATCCTTAAGGCACTTAAGGAAAATTTGCATTGTGCTCAGAATCAACATAAGGCATATGCAGATAAGCATAGGACTAAGAGAACTTTTGAGGTTGGTGACCTAGGACTAACATTGAAAAGGAGTGGTGCAGAAAAGTTGAATCCTCGGTTCTATGGGCCCTACAAGATTGTGAGGAAGTTAGAGTTGCTTGTGACTAGCAAAAATTCACATGTTTCATTTTCTTGCCTCAAAAGGACGGTTCGACAGCACAATACTCCATCTCCAGAGCTTCCACCATTAGATGAGGAGAGCAAATTAGTTTTGGTGCCTAATGCTATCTTGGATGTGAGGGAGCATAGGTTGAGAAGCAAGGTGATTAAGGAATATTTGATCAAGTGGAGAGATTTGCCTCTTGAGGATGTTATGTGGGAAGGAGAATAGATATTGCAGCATCCTGGTTTGCAATTGCTTGAGGACAAGCAATGCTAGAAAGGGAGAACTGAAATGTCCTCGACTTTCGATAGTCACCGAGGACTCAATTTAGTAAATTAAATATTAAATTGTCTTGAAATGATATTTTCGACATTTATATTTAACTATCTAATTAATTAATTAATTAATTAATTGTTAAAGTGTCTTTATTAAATGGTGTGCTCAAATATTAAATAAAATTCACTTTACAAATGCAAAATATTTAATAAGGTGGTGAAGTATAAAAGCAGAAAAAGGAAATGAATTAAGGATCTTGTGAAAATTTACTATCGGGAGCATTTTGGAGAGTGCAACTTTCAACAAACTCAAGGACGAAAACCCTTGAGTTGGTGGGTTGGACGAAAAACCATCTATTGGGTGAATTCATTTCAGAGTTCACAATTGGGCTTCATTTTGTGAAATTTGGCAAGTCTTCTATGAAGACAAATTTTAGATATTTGGTGAGAGTTTTGTTGTACCCCAAATAAAAAATTTGCTTCAATAAGGCATTTTGGTAAAAATGATCTAAATCTTGTAAAATTGTCGTCAAAAGTTAATTTTAGGTCAAACCAAGCATAGGCTTTTTGTGGGTTTATTGTACAAAGGATACTTGTAAATTTTGAAAATTAGGGTTTCAAACCCCTGTTTTCAAGAAAACCCTAAAAATTAGGACCATTCCAAAAGTGACTCAAAATGATTTTGATAGGTCAATTTCACTTTAGGATCACACTAGTCAAGTCAAAATCACAAAAATGTCAAATTTGCTCTGGTGGGTCTATTTCACTTTTTCAGGAGAAAAGATAGGACCTCTGAGGTCAACAATGGCAAATGGCCAATACCAAGTATCAAGATCTAAGCTTCAGACATTGCACAGAAGATTCTATGGCAAATGATGCTCGAAAAGATGCTTCATGACGGAGGGGAATTTCAAAAGTTGAAAAATGCTAAAAATATTCTAAGTCTGGAAGATGCACGTCTTGCTAGAAGGGAGATGCCTTCACAGTCAACACCTTGGTCAACTTTTTCAAATTTTGTGCACGTAGAATGGTGAATGCAATCACAATGGTGAACGCGGTCGTGTTGTGGACAGCACGGTCAACCCAGTCAAGCAACATGGTCAACACGAAGCGTGAAGAGGTGAAAATCTTCGAAGAGTTGATACCAACTAGAGCCAAAGCTCCCCTGTTGGCCATAGGCGCCCATGAATTCAAGAGGACAACTGCAGTTATTAAGAATTGCAAAACCAGTCATCTTCAGAATTATGTTGGCTTTCCAAAAGATCGTCAAGCCAATTCACCAGATTCATCAAACATTTGGCGACAAGGACCAAACTGGAGCATTTCGTGAAGGGTTACAAAGTGGATATTGTGTCTCAGAAGAGCAAAATCACATCAGCTTTCAGAGCTTGCAATACCAGACATCCTTTCCGGAATTAAACTTGCTTTCCATTCAATATCTCAGCACGTTCACAGGAATCGTCAATCACCGGCAAGTGCAGCTCGAAGCACGAGAGGTCAAATTGTAGAAATTGAAAATCATCCAAGAAATTAGCTGTCTAGCAAGAAAATGCACCCTTCTAGGAAAAGGCGCCCAAGGATTCAAGCCATCGTAACCTTTTTTTGAGGTTTTCAGCTCCCAGTAACATCTCTTCAGAGTTGACCCAACTCCGCAGTGAATATGTCAACTAAGCTTCATGATCAATCAAGCATCCAGAATTCAAGATCCAACAAAGGTAGTTCGTCACAGAAAAAGATGAAAATCTTCAAAAAATTCTCTAACTCCCAAGACTTGGATGCCTAAAGTCAAAATGGGCCCAAGTTGACTTGAGTTACGATTTTTGAAGGCTTCCTCATGCCTAGGCGTCCCATAATTGGTGGGAAAACTTCCAATTAACAGACAATCACACAAGTTGACTCCCCAATCAAGGTTTTGGTGCCCAAACTAATTGCTTTGTTCCAAAAGGATATTTATCAAGCATCTAAGTGTCATAATACATTACTCTTTGCAGGTTGAACAGCTAAAACAAATATTTTTCTTCATCAACACTATTTGAAGGATCTAACAGAAGCCATTTTCAATGTTTTTCATAGTTCTAGGTTCAAGTTGCATAGGACGTTTTTCACAAGAGTTCATCTCCAGGCATCATTTTCCAAGGTAGCAACTTACAACTTCTAGCTTCTCCCCACAAATTTCTTCTATTCTTGTCTTAGGTTTCCTTGCATGCTCGAGCAAACTCCATTTTCTCGCAAATCTAACCTTTTGGGTTCACCCAGCACGAGATTGGCCACAAAACCCATGTGCTAGATTTCTTCAAAAAAGTTGCCCCGTTGCTTCCAGTTTTTAGGATTTTTGCAAAAAGTCACCTTTTTAAGAAATTGATGAACTGAGTTTGCTTAGCACAAAGGTGCTTACAAAACCCATGTGCTACAATTTTCCGAGAAAAATTGCTTCTGCAGCTTCTACTTCCGAGGGGTTGTTGCATGTCCAAGGAAAAGTCACTTTTTTGAAAATTTCACGTTCTAGGTCCATTCACAAAGATATTCCTAACAAAACCCACATCTCAAAAAATTTCATAAAAATTACCCCTCGGCGAAGCTATTTTTAGCCCATGTAGAAGTTGTTCAAATAGTGTCTTATACCCAGTCATTCTTCCATATTTTCAAAATGTAGTTCTCTCAAGATGAATTCAAGACCAAATCGGTCTTGCTTCATGATTTCCTAAAGACAACTAACACCAAATTGCATCAAATAAATCCAGTGGTTGATTTGGGCAAATAGACAAGCGTAGACACTCAAAGCCCACGAATTCCATATGGTTTCATACCTCGTATATCTGATAGCCTTTCAAAGCCAGTTTAGAGGGTTGAATACCGATGGAACTTTGGATGTGCAGCAAGTTCATGAGCATTTCTCACAGCTAGAGTATTCACAGTCAAACTTCGCGGTTTCATCATACAACACTCTTCCATTGAGAAAAACCAAGAAAAGCATCAGAAGCATAAAGCTGCAGAAGAAACAAAGATCATCACTCTAGTTACAGAGCTACAAAAGTTACCAATCAGTGAACTGCTAGTTGAAGTGTGTCGATATTTCTAGGATTGCTCAAGTTGCTAACAAGTAGTAAACTGACAGTTGAGGCATGTGACGATCTCCGGATGACGAGGCAGTTAAATGTAAAGTGTCTTGCCAAATCTGATGTATAAACTTTGATTTTCTGCCTTAGACAATTTGACAAACACTTTGCTTGCAACCTTGAACTTGCTGGTAATTGATTTCAGATTGTATTTGAAATGCTTTCGATGAATGCAAATGCAATATAATTGCTTTCCAAATGATTCTAAGCATCTACCAATGTCCTAAGATGATGTGCAATATGTTTTTGTACTTTTCAAATGCATAAACATGAAATTCTGATGTAAAATGCATACCTACAGCCAAGAGACATTTTTACAAACACTTGGCATGCAAACTAATCTAAAGAAATGCACATACATAAGAGAGACATTTTGACAAATAGTTTGCAAACATACTCCTTATCACTCCAATATCAAATTGCAATAATATGAAGAGATTACAAGCTGATTGTATAGTGCTAACATAAATGTCTCATTTATCCTCTATGACTGAAAATGCAAACTTGTTGTAAGTACACAGCATTACAATGAATGTTTCTTTGCCAATAAATGTTTGTAATATAATGCTTTGGTGTTGCTTACAACAATGATTGACTCCTTCATGAAAATGTCAACTAAATGCAATGTAAAACTAAATTGGAGGAACCCGGAAATGTATTAGCAGCCAATGCCAAGTTCGATTCTCTTGTAGTAAGACGTCTTCAGCTTCCAAAGTGCAGCGCCCTTCCTCCTTGATGCAATTCGACCCTTCTCTAATTTCTTCAGAATTTTTGGAGCCTTCCATAACCAAAATCGCCCCTTGACAAAGTGTGCCCAGCTTGAGTGCCAACTCAGAAATTTATAATCAGCAAGTGCCAAATTCGAATTTACCATTAACCATCTATTCCATGACCAAAATTGTCCTTAAACATAAACTGGAAATTGTTCAACAAATCTGCAATTATTATTCAAGAATCGAATCCTCTTCTT
The DNA here is from genome assembly GCA_007258455.2 of Sequoia sempervirens. NCBI lineage: Eukaryota > Viridiplantae > Streptophyta > Pinopsida > Cupressales > Cupressaceae > Sequoia > Sequoia sempervirens. Next base: position 51,092 of record VDFB02253323.1, read on the forward strand.
TTCCAAAAGTTGTCCCTTTCCAATCATATACTTTCTTCACAAAAATCAGCAAGTTTCTCCTTGAATCGATCTTCTCTTTAATCTTACAAATTTGGCCAATGGCCACTAAATTTTGCCCAATTGAGAAGTCTGAAGTAACTCCTCCACAATTCCAAACTAGGGTTGATATTTCACAACCGAAATTGGAAGTCGCCAGCTAGGTTTGGTCTTTCACAAACGAAGACTAGAAATCAACAAGCTAAGCATTCAGCTTCAGCAGTGTAGTAGAAAGTGTATTCAAGTCAAGATGTCCAAATGCATAGCCAAAGCCTCTTTTTATACTTTTTCAACCTCATCACCAAGAGGCTTCTAGAAGATTCCTGATTTATTCCTTAAGTGACTTTATTAATTTATTATTTTATTATTAAGTCACTTAAGTCACTTTTTATTATTAAATTAATTAAATAATAAGTCATCCCTTTTGATATTTTTACTTTTTGGAATAACTTAATAAATAATTAATTTAATAACACCTCTTGATTTAATTAAATCATCAATCAAGCTATCCTCATGAAATATCAATAATTTGGACAACTTAATTAAATAATTTAATTAAATCGCCATACCTCCATTTCAGGGAAATGACATTAACAGCTAGTTAGAGGAGTTAGTTACTCAAATGATTGAAGTGTGAACTGCCAATTAGGACATCCCACCTTTCCAAAGATAGCATTAAACACAGCAGTTAACTTGATGCCTTTTCCAAGTTAACTCGTCCCACCTTCCATGCATGTCTATTTTTTGGAAACACCTTTGTACAGTGGAGTTCTATTTAGTTTTATAATCAATTAACTGAAGTAGTCTTTCCAATTAACTGTTAGTTACATTTGTTTAGACATAGGAATAAATCTTGCAGATTGGCAAGACAGAGTGTTAACTCAAGGAGATTTTAGGGTTGCCTACTCCTTTGAGTATCTATAAATAAGAGCAACCTTTTCTCATTATTTTTTAACCATACTTCATTGTAGCAAAATGCTGAGCTTCTCGCCTTCGACTTTGTTACTTAGCATACGTTCTTGAACCATACTTGTGATAACAAAACGCTAAGTTGTTTGCTAGCATTCTTTTTGTTCATGTACTTGTGTTCAATCTTTGTTCAAGTATTATTTGGTTGATCATATCTTGTATGATTGTCCTCTTTCATACCATTTGTTATCCCAAACATGTAATCATTGATTGAGTTTGAGAAAATAAATCAAAAGAGCAATGAGCCTTTGATCCAAAGTTTCATCATCTTTCAATATTTGTTGTTTCTATAATCTTCATTTCGATCTACACCTCGAAAGAGCAAGGAGCCTTCGAGGGTATTTGGAGATTTAGTTTATCGTTTGTTGTCTTGTCCTTATAATCTTTATTTCAGCTTACAGCTCAAAAAGAGTTATGAGCCTTCGAGGGAATCCTGAGATCTAGATTATCGTTTGATGTTCTACTTTCATGAACTCTATTTCAACGTACATCTGAAAGAGCAATGAGCCTTCGGATGCATTCTGAGAACTAGTTTGTCTAAGTACCCAAATCACTCCACGTTACTTCTAAATCCTCTCGCTCTGAATTTACCTGAGGAGATAGAAGTGTTATAAATTTAGGCTTAGTCGTAGTTGAGATTATGAAACCAAAGGAAACCTCAGCTGCAATGCTAAAGAGTTTTATAAACCTTGTGCTCTTAGCTGAGTTAAAAAGATAGGAATTTAGTTTACATTCCTTTTTATGCAAAATCAGTAAAAGAGGGAGCTTCCCCTCCTAATTGAAGAGCAGTTTATTTGTGCATAGTTGTCCATTTCCAATATATTAGTGTTTTGTAGCGGCGGGAGATATTTTCTCTTAAATATAACTAAGTCAAGGCAGGTCCGCCTTTGTATTATAAACAAATATTGTATTTTTCTACATCGGCCCTAGAAGGGAGGTCGCCTAGCTTGCTATATAAGGGAGATAGAGTCTCCACATTTTAGCATCAAATCATTCCATTCCAATTTGAATTCTTCAGCAGCAGGTTCGCCTTCTAAGCAGCAGATTCGCTTCAAGGAGAAGTGTCATTATTTTTTGTATTCAAGATTCGCTTCAAGGAGAAGTGTCATTATTCATTATATTGGACTAGGCCTTTTCTAGGGCCTAATTTTGTGTGCTATTTCTGCACTTATTTTTCTGATTTATAAGAGAATATCTTGTTGGGTTTTTCTCCCTCGAGTAGGAGGGTTTTCCCAGGGTAAAATACTGTGTTCACTATTCTATGTGTTGTATTTTCTGCATATTTGCATTTCTGATATAAAAACTAACATGGTATCAGAGTGGGTTTAGAAAAGATCTGATCAGATTTGGCTAAGCAATATAAGACAACTCATTATTTAGGGCAGGTCTCTCAAAGAAAAGAAGATGGTGACCGGTGTCAAAGTAGAAGATAGGCTTGATGGAGCATCGAACTTCAACTCTTGGAAATTGATGGAGTGTCAAAGTGAATGATCTTCTATATTTCGTGGAAAATGATATTCCAAAGCCATCCGATGGTACAAAGAAAATTCAGTGGAAGAGAAATGGCATGAAGGCTAGAAAGATCATGATAGACTCCTTCAAGGATCACCTAGTTTCGATTTTCTCCAAGATGAAGACAGCCAGAGAAATGTTTGAGGCTCTAAAAGGATTGCATGAGATCAACAATACCAGCAGATCCCTTGCTTTGAGAAAACAGCTCCATCATATAAAAATGGCTAAGGGAGATTCAGTCATTTCCTTCTTCATGAAGATTTTTGATTTGAGAGGTCAGTTATGCACTATTGGAGACATAGTTGAAGACAAAGATCTGGTTATGTTGGCACTAAATGGTCTTCCTCAATCTTGGGAGCCTTTTATTCAGAGCATCAGTGGGAGATCTAAGTTGCCCAAGTTTGATCGTCTTCGAGCTGATTGTATTCAAGAAGAATCCAGATTGGTAGCAAGAGGAAATGGGCGAAACTCTCATTATGAAGAAAGTCATGTCCTTCATGCACATGCTTCTAGAGGCAAAGCAAGAGAAGGAAAAAGAGGCACCTTCAAGAGGAATAAAGACAGAAAATCAGATTCTGTCCTAGAACCGAAGAAGAAGGATCTCTCTCAAATTCAATGTTACAAGTGTGACAAGTATGGTTATTTTGCTTGAGATTGCAAATTAAAGTTGAAGCAGCATGTTTCTACTACTGATATTGATGAAGAGTCACCTCAGAAGGAATCTAGTCATTCAAAAGACAATTCAAAGGGATTTCTATTCATCTCCACTCTTTCAAGTAATGTTCCAACTGAGAATGACACTTGGTTAATAGATAGTGGCACTTCACGTCACATTACAGGCTACAGAGAGCATCTTACAGACTTAGTGGAGAAAGAGTCTAACTTGCAAGTGATAATTGGAGATGATGCTTGTTATATTGTAAAGGGAGCTAGGGCCACTTCCTTCCAGCTAGATTTAGGTATCCCTCTTCATTTGAGTGATGTCTTGTTCGTACCAGGGATCAATAGAAATCTTGTCTCCATTTCAGCCTTGCAGGACAAAGGGTACAAGGTTGCTTTTTCTGAAGGAAAAGTTCTTGCATGGCCCAAGAACACTAGCATAAAATCAGCTCGTGTGATTGGCGTTCGTCAGGAGAGCCTATACAGATTATCAATTCGACTAGTTCAGGCATTATTACATGACTCTATCAGTTTGAGTGAGCTATGGCACAAGAGACTAGCTCACTTACATTTCAAAGCTCTTCCATCTATGGAGAAGGTGGTTACTAGTCTTCTGAACCTTAATTTAGAGCACGATGGCATTTGCAGAGGATGTGCACTTGGTAAGAATATCAAGAGTCCCTTTCACAATAGTGACAATAGATCAAAGGGGGTTTTAGATCTTGTTCATTCTGATTTATGTGGACCAATGTCTGTGGCATCTTTGAGTGGATTTTCGTACTATGTGACTTTCATTGATGATTATTCTCGAAAGACTTGGATTTACTTCTTGAAATCCAAGGAGTCTGAGGAAGTCCTTGATAGATTCAAAGAATTCAAGGCTCAAGCTAAAAACATGTCCGAGAAAAGGATTAAGCTTCTGAGATCGAATAATGGAGGGGAGTACACTTTTGGAGGATTTCGTAATTTTTGCATTGAGCAAGGGATCAAGAGGGAGTTCTATGTTCCGTACAACCCTCAGCAAAATGGAGTTGCCGAAAGAAAGAACAGATCCATAGTAGACGCACCCAAGACTATGATTCATGATCAGAGTTTACAGAGTTTCCTATGGAAAGAAGCTTCCAGAACAGCGGTGTATGTTCAGAATAGAAACCCTCATCGGATATTTGGAAACATGACTCCTGAGGAGGCCTTCACAGGTGTGAAACTTGAAGTTAGTCACTTAAGAATATTTGGTTGTCCTATGTACATTCATGTGCCCAAGGACAAAAGATCAAAACTAGAACCTTCAAGCAAGAAGGGTATATTTGTGGGATACAGTGAGTCTTCAAAGGCTTACAAAGTTTATATTCCAGGACAAAAACAGATTGAGATCTGAAATATGCTAACCAATTTTTTTGATAAATTAACACAACATAACCAGCACTTAGCCAACTTGATTAGCGTTAGCTCCAAATAGAAAACCAAACTTGAAAGAACTCACACCAAGAATGCACACTCAATCCCAATGAAGGATAGGTGTTGTCATATGGCGGAGGAGCTAAAGGAAAGTACTTGAAAGAAACTACTCAACGTCAAGAATGTGCACTCAAGATCCCACTGAGGGCGAGGTGCTAACATATGACGGAGTGTTTAATTGAAAGCTAGAAATTAATAGGCGGATAACCAGCCATGAAGCTATTACAAACTAATTCATCCGCTGCGGCGGGCATCCACAGAGTTGTGGGGATTCACCACTATGAAAGTGGGTACAAGAGTGTTACAATCAAATTATCCACACTGGCGGTAAACCATCCAGGGGTACTTATGTGAGAAGAATAAGAATTAATTGCAGCAATTAGAACTGGAACAGTACTACTGTTTACAGTCTTTACAAATAAGAAATAAGCTGCAAATTACATATGAATTACAATAGTCTTCAAACACATGAGTAATAAATGATCTCATACAATTATTTATCTCTCTAACTACTGATAATGAATCAAAAATCAGAACTACTAAAGTCTGATACAAAAAACAGTAAACTGGAAATGTCAATCAGCAACTGTGAAAACCAATGAAATATTCATAACTTACTCATTTCACCTCCAAATCGAATGAGATCAAGTGCAATGGATTGCTAGAAGGTAGGCGACCATGCTGAGATGAAGAAACAGCTTCAAAGAACTCCTGTGAATTTTGCACGAATCCCAAAGCACTTCCAGAAAAGTACGGCCCTCCTTGAAGGGGCGATTTCTCTTTAAAAATCAAGTTCTCAATCATAAAATCCAAAAATTGGCATGAAGGGGCGCCCTTGAACAGCAATTAGAATGATGAAATGCCCAGAACCAATTTCAAACTGGAAATAAAGTTATAACTTGAAATCACCTTCAGCTGTAGATGAAACAGCAAAACCAAAATTGATAAATCTTCAAAATTTCTTCACAATTGAGCTCAATCTGCTAGTCTGGATGAGAAGCAGCGAATTCCAACTAGATGTTGTATTTCAAACATGAAATTGGATAATTGGCTAGGAGGTAGCATCCTCGAAGCAAGATTTCATTTGTCATTCCGACAGCATAACAGTATGATAACATGAATGGATACCAATGCTGGAACAAAGCCTTCATTTTATAGAAGAGTAGAAGACTCTTCAATCCCTCAAGAAAAGACGCCAACAGTCACAGAGACTCTTCAAATTTCCAGAAACCTTTCAACTTCACAAAAAGGCGTCCACTTTACAAGGCAACATAAATCTTTATTTTAAAATAATAACTTCTTCAAAAAGGCGTCCACTTTATTTCACAAGGCATTTAACTTTATTAATAATTAAATCACCTTTATGATAGCATACCCCTTCCAAGTCCCCCTTTTAAACACAACTTAAGTTGTCTTACTAGGCCAAGCGGGTCAACTGCAAATAATAACCTCAATGCCTTTATTCAACATAAAAATGCCTTAAGAAGTCAGACATGAATTGCAAACAATTGCTCCAACTGGAAATGAAGTACTGAAAGCTAACAAACTCCATATTGCTTAAAATAGAATTTACTATAAATAGTAAACTCTCAGAAATGCAAAAGAACCTCAGAACTGGAAACCCTAATTTTACCTCACACACACCTACAGGCTTTCGGAATAGGCCGATGAGTGTCAAAACAAATTACTGATGAGAATTACAAGATCAGTAGGGATGTCTCCTTCATAGAGGAAGTAGCCTTCAAAAGATCTAAAGGGACTTACATGGAGATAGACAGTGAGGAGCAGGACACTTCTCAGGATATGGATGTATATCTTGATCATTCTCCTGACATTTAGAGGGAGTCCACCGAACCGACTGAGACTATTGATCCAATTGATCCTATAGAACCAACTGATGGGCCTAGAGACATTGTCGTAGGTCAAATAAGTCCTCTATGGGCTCATCAAACTATGCAAGAGGCAGAAAAATATGCAGCTCCTCGAGGCACTTTTAGGGAAAGCAAGAGACCTCAAAAGTTCCCAATTTATGTGGCATTGATGAGTCACATCATTGATTTTGAGCCTTCCAGTTTTGAGGAGGCATCCAACCAGCAGGTATGGAGAGATGCAATAACAAAAGACTATCATTCCATCATTAAAAATGATGCATGGGATGTTGTTCCGAGACCTAAAGGAAAATCAGTAGTGTCTTCCAAATGGCTCTACAAAATCAAGCATGCAGCTGATGGCAGCATTGAGAATAACAAGGCGAGATTTGTGGCACAAGGATTCTCTTAGAAAGAGGGAATAGATTATAAGGAGACATTTGCTCCTATTGCTCAATACACTTCCATCAAGACAATTATTGCTATTGCCTTTGCAAAAGGTTGGAAGTTACATCAAATGGATGTAAAGACTGCATTTCTTAATGGTCTGATTGAAGAAGTGTACATCGAGCAGCCATACAGTTTTGTGGTTCATGGGAAGGAGTCTCATGTATGCAGATTGAACAAGGCCTTGTACAGTCTTAAACAAGCACCTCGGGCATGGTATGAAAGGATTGATAGATATTTGATGAGTTTGGGGTTCTCCAAGAATGATGTAGATTCCAATCTTTATTTCAAGATAGTTGATGGTGAGGCATTGATCTTGGTTCTTTTTTTGATGATTTATTTCTCACTGGAGCAGAGAAGCTCATTGTCAAATGTAAGAAAGAGTTAGCTTCCGAGTTCGAGATGAAGGACCTTGGTCTTATGCATTACTTCCTAGGACTAGAAGTATGGCAAAGACCAAATGAGATCTTCCTAAGTCAAGGGAAATACACTATAGATATATTGAGGAGATTTGGGATGATGGACTGTAAGTCCATACCTATGGAGACAAATTTGAAGAAGTTAAGTGACTCGGCATCCGAATCAGATTTGGTAGATCCCACCATGTATAGACAATTGATCAGATCATTGATGTACCTAGTCAACACCAAACCAGACATTTGTTATGCAATGAGTGCTCTCAGCCAGTTCATGTGTGAGCCAAGACAAATACATCTAGTTGCCGCAAAGCATATACTGGCATACTTGTGTGGTACTATGGGATATGGTTTGAGATATACTTCTAGTGGAGATCTAATATTACAAGGCTATTCTTATTTTGACTGGGCCAAGAGTGTAACTAATAGAAAGAGCACCTCTGGATGTTGCTTTAGATTGGGGTCCCCCATGATTTCTTGGTGTAGCAGGAAGCAGACCTCTGTGGCACTAAGCACTGCAAAGGCTGAATATATTGCAGCATGTGTCGCAGCTCGTGAAGCAGTATGACTTCGAAAGCTCCTTGCAGAATTGTTCAATCAGACATTAGAGCAAACTTTGGTTCACTGTGATAACCAAAGCTGTGTAAAGCTCTCAGTAAATCCTGTATTTTATGATAGGACAAAGCATGTGGAGATCAAGTATCACTACATCAGATACATGGTGCTGAGGAAAGCAATAACTCAAGTACATCTGTACTGATGATCAAACGGCTGATAACCTCACCAAGCCTCTTTCCAGAGTAAAGCTTGCACATTTCCGAGACAAGCTCGGAGTGGTGGCGAATGTCTCCCTTACTGAGAAGGAATCTCAGCTTCATTAAGTTTTGTTGTAATGTATATTTCTCTGAGACGGAGAAATATGAGGTGAAAGCCCTTGTAGTGTATATTTCTCTGAGACGAAGAAATATGAGGTGAAAGCCCTTGTAGTGTATATTTCTCTGGGACTGAGAAATATGAGGTGCAAGCCCTTGTACAAATCATATCACTGAGACTGAGCTGTGTCTTCCACAATTGGGTGTAGCCATTGCGGACGTCATGTTGAGAGAATCAATGACCAAATATTTGAAAATACCTCCCTAGCTAAGAGGGAGTGTTAGTGTTTTGTAGCGGCGGGAGATATTTTCTCTTAAATATAATTAATTCAAGGCAGGTCGGCCTTTGCATTATAAACAAATATTGTATTTTTCTAGGTCGGCCCTAGAAGAGAGGTCGCCTAGCTTGCTCTATAAGGGAGATAGAGTCTCCACATTTTAGCATCAAATCATTCCATTCCAATTTGAATTCTTCAGCAGCAGGTTCGCCTTCTAAGCAGCAGATTCGCTTCAAGGAGAAGTGTCATTATTTTGTGTATTCAAGATTCGCTTCAAGCAGAAGTGTCATTATTCATTGTATAAGACTTGGCCTGTTTTAGCGTCTGATTTTGTGTGCTATTTCTGCACTTATTTTTCTGATTTATCAGACAATATCTTGTTCGGTTTTTCTCCCTCGAGTAGGAGGGTTTTCCCAAGATAAAATACTGTGTTCATTGTTCTATGTGTTGTATTTTCTGCTTATTTGCATTTCTGATCTGAAAACTAACACAATATGCTCTCCAAAGGTGTGAATTGGAACGCCAACAAGTTGAAGTTGAGAATTTATAAAGCTTTCAGGTCTGCAGTGATTATGAAGAAACGAGATGAATGAAGTTATGAAAATATTGTTGTTATTATACTTGTGCATATAGCAGTGAAGGAGTGATCTATATAAATATATATAATCAAGGGCACGTTTGGGTTAATTTTCTAAAGTCAAGTCTCCTTTTATAGCCAAAGGCAATAATGTTTACATGGCTAAAGGAAGTAATGTTTTAAGAATGTTGTAGATATTAATGCCCATACAAGCAATCGCAATTCTATAAATTGTGCCATATATATTCAAAATTGCACCATATACATTCAAGGTTGGCGCAAGCTGTAAAGTATCAAACATATTTTAGTTAATATTATAAGATAGTGCTGCCACATAGTGGTTTATGTTGTTAGAGTAATCATGCATTAGCTAATAATTAATTAATCTTTAATTAATTATTAGTCTAATTTATTCTCATGCACTTAAGCTAAACTTAGGAGTGCTTCTATGCTTTTAGGGTTTTGCTCCTATATAGCACTCAACCCTCATTGTAATTATTGTGCTCAGGTGGCCAATTCAACGAATTTTGACATATAATACACCCTATATCGATGTCAGGAGTCTTAGGGGAAAAAAATCTTTTATCAAAGGCCTGGTACGACCCCTGTACCATTAGTCATACGGATTTTTAAAAAAATTGAAATAATAAAAATAAAAATAAAAGCGCATATTTATAGTGTTTGGCTTATTTAATAAGCTAGCGCTATTAAAAGCGCTTGGAGTTGGGCACATGCCCCAAAATTTTCTTTTTTTTTAATTATTTTCTAAATCCGGATTTTATTGGCGGCGCAAGGAATCTTATAGATTCATTTGAGTATTTTGTTCAAAAATTTTAACAGCGAATCTCGACCAAAACATTTCGTTCACTAGTGGGTGGAAGGGCGGGCGACTTTCCACATGGGATTGTGGAAAGTCTAATTTAAGGGGTGAGAATGGGCGATTAAGGTGAGTTGACACCCCGTCAGCAGAGTGTATGTTGTTACCAGCACAACAGGGGGATCAAAAGGTTGAGTACCATCCTGACATTCAGGAACTGAGCACTAAACACTCTAAAGTGTTTAGTGATATTCCACCAGGCAGACCTCCAGACAGGGGCATTGAGCACATCATCGAGCTGGAGGAGGGCGCAAAGCCCATTATGATCACACCAAACAAATATCTGAAATGCCTCAAGGATGAGATAGAGAAAACAATCAGTGAATTGTTGGCTATAGGGCATATCAGACCTAGCTAGTCACCTTTTGCTTCATCGGTAGTATTGGTGAAGAAAATGGATGGGTCACTCCGAATGTATATAGATTACCGCCAGCTTAATAAGAAAACAATCAAAAACAAGTACCCTATACCCCGCATCGATGAGTTGATTGATGAGTTGCACGGTGCTATCTTCTTCACGAAGATTGACTTGAAGTTCGGGTACCATCAGATTCGGATAAGGGAGTGAGACATAGAGAAAACCGCTTTCAGATGCCATTGCGGTCACTTCGAGTTCTTGGTTATGCCTTTCGGTGTAACCAACGCCCCTGCTACCTTTCAGGCAACAATGAACAAATTTTTTAGTTCTCAGCTATGGAGATATGTGTTGGTCTTCTTCGATGACATTCTGGTGTACAGTAGGTCATAGGAGGAGCATTTAGCTCACTTGGATACAGTTCTGGGTATTTTCGTCAAGGAGTCCTTGTATGCCAAGGAATCCAAGTGTGAGCTAGGCATGGCTGAGTTGTTGTATCTTGGGCACATCATTAGTGCCAAGGGAGTCAATATGGACCCAGAGAAGGTCTGAGCTATAGTAGAGTGGCCAGTACCAGAGAACCTTACCCAGCTCAGAGGATTCATTGGGTTGTGTGCTTTTTACAGACGATTTGTTAGTGGGTTCTCTCGACATGCTGCACCCCTTATTGATCTGACAAAGAAAGGAGCATTTGCTTGGTCACCGCAGGCTCAGGAATGTTTTGATAGATTCAAGGTGATTATGACTTCGTGTCCAGTTTTAGCACTGCCAGACTTTCTGAAGTCTTTTGATTTGTATTGTGATGCCTCAGGAGAGGGTATTGGTGCCGTATTGATGCAGGAGAGACACCCTATTGCTTTTGAGAGTAGGAAACTTAGGGGTCCTGAGAGATTTTATAGCATTTATGACAAGGAGATGTTAGCCATTATGCACGCCTTGGCCAGGTTCAGGCAATATCTGGTGGGCAGTAAATTCAGTGTGTGTACAAATCATAATAGCCTGAAACAATTCCTTGGACAGCGAGACTTAAATGAAAGGCAACAAAAATGGGTCAGTAAATTGCAATCGTATGATTTTGATATCACCTCCATTAAGGGGAAGCAGAATGTTGTACCTGATGGCTTGTCTCCCAGACCCCAGTTGAATGCTATGGCACAGATCTCTGAGGATTGGAGGCACAGGATTATCGCAGAGTATGCTAAGAACCAATGGGCTTCTAGCATTGTTGACGGGACAGAACAGGATAGTAGATACACCGTTGTGAATGACTTGATCATTTACAAGGGGCAGATTTTTCTGGTTCCTGATTCAAAGTTGAAGAATATAGTTCTGAAAGCCTTTCATGATCTTCCTATGGCGGGCCATCCCGATTATTTCAAAACATATAAGCTGGTACGGGAACAGTTTACTTGGAAAGGGCTAAAGACTGATGTTCTTCGGTATGTACAAGAGTGTTCTGTTTGCCAGCAAAACAAATAGGAACACACATATCCTGCTGGATTGCTTCAGCCACTTCCAATACCTAACAGGAAGTGGGAATGTTTATCAATGGATTTCATCACGGGCTTGTTGAAAGCCCAAGGAAAAGATTGCACTTACGTGGTTGTTGATTGGCTGACAAAATATGCACACTTCTTTCCGACCACCACTACATTCATAGCATCGCAGACTGCAGAGCTCTTCTTCGGAGAGGTATTCAGGTTACATGGTTTGCCTTGGACTATAGTCAGCGATAGAGATAGTCGGTTCATGAGCAACTTTTGGCGGGAGTTGTTCAGGCTTTGTGGAACCGAACTAACAGCTAGTACCAGCTACCATCCACAAACAGATGGGCAGACGGAGATCGTCAATAAGTGGGTGGAAGGATATTTGCGTAATTATATAGCTGGACAGCAGAGAGCTTGGGTGAGGTGGATATACCTCTGTGAGTATTGTTATAACTCTACTCACCACATGACTATACAGATGATGCCCTTTATGGCATTATACGGGTATGAAGCGCCCAACCTTTTGGAAATTTTGTTGAGTGACAGCAGAGTCCCCAACGCAGGTGATATGTTACAGGATCAGCAGGATATTATGAGGTCTCTCAAAGACAACATTCAGAGGGCACAAAATCAGCAGAAGCAGTATGTTGATCAGAAAAGAGTTGAGCGTTCCTTTGCAGTGGGTGATATGGTGTATCTCATGTTACAGCCTTACCATCATTCCACTCTACAGAAGAGTGGTGCAGAGAAGTTGAAAGCTCATTACTATGGTCCATTCTGAGTCATCAGACGAGTGCGCGAGGCTGCATATGAGTTGGATTTACCGACGGATAGCAGGGTTCACAATATGTTTCATGTTTCTCGCCTGAAGAAGGTGTTGGGTCAGCATGTGATTCCCTTGCCAGTACTGCCACCCCTTGATGACGAGGGGAAATTGATACTAGTGCCTAAGGCCATCCTTGATGTTAAAGAGAGACACCTTTGGAGGTGGGTCATCAGAGAGTTTTGATAAAATGGAGAGACTTGCCAGTTGAGGATGCTACATGGGAATCATAGGAGATTTTAAAGCATCCAGAGCTAAGATTGCTTGAGGAAAAGCAATTTCAAGGAGGGCGGACTGTAATGTCCCCTTCCTAGGCAGTTCAGGTGTTTGAGGAGTTAGCCTATCATTCAGACCCTCGTAAGCTGACAGATGTGTTTAGAGGGTTGCTTTTGGAAGTTATCCTGAGTTTTGGGACAATACTCCATCAGTTGATTCAGGTTTGGGCCTTTGCAGAGTCTTACAGAGTGATATTCAGACACTTACTATTTATAGTAAGTCAGGCCGACAAGGGTTACTATTTCTGGCAGGGCACCTGGCTCAGCTGGTCATCTCAGTTTCAACCCAGTTTAACAGTTTGATAAGCAAATGAGGAATAATGGAGCATTTAATAATAATTAAATGATTATTATTATGACTATATTATAAAGTCACTTTAAGTGAAATAATAAAGTTCTTAATTATTTAAATGGTGTAATGTCTCCATTTTGGCTATACGCTCTTCATTTGGTTTTAGCCTATTTCCGAGAATCCATAGGCTACTCAGTTGTGCAAAATTAGTGTTTCCTCTTTCAGATACTGCTTAGTTGGCGTTCAGAGGATGTTGTGCAGACTTACTATTTATACCAGTTTGCTATTTTTAGCAAGTCTATCTTTTGGTAGTTTTTGTCTAGCAACAGTTCAATCCTTTGCAGTTCAATGTTTTATTTGGCTTTCTGTTGTTTTGATGTGAACTTACTATTTATAGCAGTTGGCTATTTTTAGTAAGTCTAATTTTGGCAGTGGCATCATCAGCAATTCTGCTCAAGTCATCTTGCTATCCATCAGTTTCAGTATTGGCATTAGTTTTGGTTATCCCCATGGGCTGAGTTTTTATACTTAGTCAATTTCATGTTTTTCAGTTGTACCCCACACGTAGGCTTAATAACTTCATGTTGTTTTAAACAGGGGTCATGTTGAGCATTTAATGATTTAAATAAATGCTTTATTGTTGCAATTTGGAAATGGACACCTAAAAGGAAAGTTGAATAATGTTTTATTATTTCAAAAACTAAATGCTTAAAGGTGGCGTCCCTCTTGGAAGTTGAAGTGATTCGACTTCTTGGAATTTGAAGTGTTTCATTTCCCAATTGAAACTTATATATTGTTGTTGTTTGAAGAGCTGATTATCTTTGGAAATATTGTAAAGTTATGCTGCAGGTTTGAAATCCAAAATCCAGCTAAGGGAAAGCTTAGCAATTTGTCTCCATTCTTCGGGCCTGAAACTATGGTTCCCTAGATGGTGGATTGAGAGTGTGCTTCATTCAGAAGTGCACATTGAGCTTCATTGTTGGAGAATTTGAAGTATTTTTCAGTTTTTGAGCTTGCTGGTTGATTCATGGCTGAAGGTGATTTTCATTAACAGCTCTTTGTACGATTTTAATATGCTTCTAGGTATTGAAGATATGGATTCCTAGCACATGGGCGCCCCTTTCCATAGAAGATTAGAATTTATTTCAAAGTATTTATTTTTATTCTTGCAAAATCGCCCTTGCTAAGGGTCGTACCATGTTGGAAGCATTGAGAATTGTGCAAGTAAATTAATGGTTGCTTTTTGAAGTTGTTTCATCATCATGACATGGGTGCCTATCCTCCAAAGGTTCATTGCAATTGATTTCACTCAATTTCGAGGTAAATTGATAAAGTTATGTGCATTTCATTGATTCACAGGTTGGTGGTTTACAGTTTCAGTTTGCTGGATTTTTATATCAGACTTCAAAAGAATCAGATTTATGCTTCATTTTCAATGTTTTGAGAGCTTTGTAATTTGAGAGAATCATTCTTCACATATTGGCATTGTTCTATCATTGTAATACTAGTAAGTTGCAGAGTATCTTGATTGTAAGGTTGTGCATTAGTAGTACTAATCCAACCAATTTGTTATTGCTGCATTTACTTGTAATTTATAAGCAAACATTAATTACCCTAGGATGGTTTACCGCCAGTGTGGAGAATAAACTAGTAACTCTCATTGTACTCAGTAAAAGTGGAGAATTCCCACTCTTAAGTGGATGTCCGCCGCAGCGGATGAATTAGTTGAATTGTTTGTAGTATTCCCCCCACTGTTTAAGTGGTTGAGCAGAAATCTTTATGGCTGGTTCACCGCCTAAGTTCTTTCAGTTTTGTAATTATTTACTCCGCCATATGTTAGCACCTCTCCTTCAAAGGAATCTTGTGTGCACATTATTGGCGTTCAGTTTATTTTGTACTTCCAGTTGTAATCATCCTATATTTGTTGAGTTATTCGATCCTAGGGATCCTCTGACCATATGCCCGCCCCTCTTCCTTAAGTGGTTTTAGGGCGCATTCTTGGTTAGAGTTCTTTTCCACATCGTTTTGGTTAGGAGCTAACCTTAACGAGTGCATGTGCATTGGAATTGATGTTAAAAATCAAGAGAAAAAAATTAAGGGGCTTATTTCAAATGGCTTATTATAAAGTATTTTACTAACTTTATAATAAAAGAGGCGAAATGATTATTAAATGAGTATTTATTACTCATTAAAGTGGACGCCATTTATTGATTAATGTGCCTAAGTTCAAAAAGGGCGAATTTTATATTATTAAATGCATTTAAATTGCTTTTTTGAGGGGGTCGAACTTCTGAGAGAGATTATATATTTTCTCAAAGACAGAATAGAAGTCATTATGATATGATTATTCAATTTTTGTCTTTTCTCTCTGAGAACATTTGGAGTTTGGAGAAACAAGGGTTTATGCAACTAGATTGTGGAGAACGTCAACTCTCCATGATCAGACATACTGAGGCTGTGAAATATCAGTTGAAGCTTGTCCATCAGAGTGGCTTTATTCATAAATCACAACAATGCATATTTGTGAGCTTTCAAATTGGGGTTTCAGTCAGTAGTTGGATCGATTTTTCTTCCAGAAGAGAATCTTTCACAGTGGCTATTCATATTATTCATCTGGCACATTTTCCTAGGCCGTACGGATATTGTAATTGTTGGTTGGAGGCCGTACCACACAGCTGCAAGGTCGTACCTTTCATATCAAGCAAGTCACCTTGCCTTTTTGCATTCTATCTTCTCCAGTGGTGGCACCTAGATCTCCAGAGGGTTTTGCATCCATCTTTGAGTAGGAGAAGTCTGTATCTGAAGCTAGCTGTACCATTTTCTCTTCTTTCAGGCGGCTGCAAATAAGCCAGGTTTTTTAAATAAATATCGTTGCCTTTCTGTCTACATGTTATCATTTCAGTATTGTAAGCATTCAGCAAGTCAATAAAATCATTTACCATCGCTCTAGCAATTGATTTGTTGCAGTAGTTGTAATCTTGTATTTATTATAAATTTTAGAAGCATTTTTATCAAAATCGCACCTTTCATCTTATTGCACAAAAATCACCAAAAACAATACAAAACAACAAAACACAAAAAAAAATTTGCATTCGCCATCGGCAGTCGGGGTTGAGAGACACCAGGTCTCTTAAAGACAAAATGCCTTCGGTGGTGTCTTTGATCAGTGCCTTAAGTGCATTCTTTTGAATATCGATCCGCATATGGTGGTGGCCTTTAAAATGGTGCTAGGGAAGGGCATCTGGCACCACACGAAACTCCCCAGGTGAGTTCTCAAATTGTCTCAAGGTTTGTTGAATCTCTGTTGGACATCCCCACGGCCAAGTATGAAGCTAAGGCTCTAGTTTGCAAACTTTTCAAAAAGGGGTTGATAGAGGGGATGGAAGAGATTCTCAAGGTGGTGATACCAAGGGTCGGAGTGCCGAGACCTAAGGACTTGGAGCTGGTCAAGAAGCAGGGAGAGATCATCAAAATCTATCCATTCCTTCTGGACCTGAAAGGCATGGTGTTGGTTTGCCATAGGATGATAGCAGCAGTCGATGTAAATTTCCTGAAAAAGATGATGCGGCTGGTGGAAGCGGAGGGCTTCGAGTGGGTAGCCAAATTTGATGTTGTCGCAAAGGCCAATGGTTTCATGTGATGGGGGTTGGGTGTCTGGTTTTGGTTTTGTTTCGTTCTGTGTGCGGTGGTTCATGTCTAGCTATGGGCAGTTTTGTTTAAAACATGTAAAAATTTGTCCTCTCTTTTCATACAGGTCGGGGTTTTTCGGTGGTCGATAGGTTGTGGGGGCATGTTTTGGTGTTTATGTTCTAATGGTGGCCATGCACTGCAAAAACTTGATGGATCCTACATCTGCAAACGGTTGTATTTTTTTGGAATATATAAATATAATCCTTTATTACGGAACAAAATAAAAAAACATTTTGTGTCCCTTCTAGTTGACATCTCTCAGAGCATATGATTAGCCTATTATGCGACCCTCGTAGGCTTATAGGATGGATAGAGGGTCTTGATGGAGCTTGGCTTGGCTTCGGTTGTCAGAATTTTATCGGTTGGCTTTCGTTCG
>VDFB02253324.1:0-69314 GCA_007258455.2 Sequoia sempervirens
CCCGGATTGTGCCACCTCAGCCCTAAACAAGATTCACCCTAAAAACTGCCACAAGGAAGAGTGGGTTAATAAATGAGCAATTAATGGCCACCATCTTCTAGAAGATTCCTGTTTTGAAACGTGTTCACACTGTTCTTGTTCTTGACTGCAGATTTGATCAAACAACTTCAACTTCTGGCATGGCAGGCACGTTCTCATTTTGAAATTCCAAGGCTGCAACCTCATTCTTTTGCTCGACAATGATTTTCTTCTTGATGTTGTTCTTCAACTTAGAAGTACTTGAGGACGACCTTCCTCTCTCCATCCCAAGCTTTGAAAACATTTCTTCTTTGTCACTTGAGCTGGGCACATACTAAGTCTCAACACTTAGCCATTTCCTGCAACTTTTTCTTCCTTCATGATCTTATCATCTTGGACTATTTGCTTCATTACTTCAAGTCATCGTGCTCTGGGCCTCAAAGTTCTCCCTGCAAAACAAGCCAAGAAGAGAGCATTAGAACACTTCATAACATAAATTTACCTCACTCCGATGTTCGAGTGGTCTCTTCATTTGATAGGGTTCATCATTTTTCCTCTAACCAACTTCATCCTCAAATTCTTCATGCCTTAGCCAAATTTCCAACCCATCTTGTATTCTGCCTGGGCGTACTTCACTTTGATATTTCATCCAACTCTGGCTCGAGCAAAATGTTTTCATCAGGAACTTGATCAAAAATTATTTAGGTGCCCAACTTCAAATTCATCCGCCAAGGCGACATATTTCAACATCTTTTTTCTTTCTTGCCTTAGAAATTTTCTTAAACTTTTACTTAGGAAATTCATTATTTAAGTGCCCATCAAAATCACCAAAAGCCTTGCAGTCTGAGAGGACTTTAAAATCAATCCCTTATGGAGCAATCTTCAATGCCAGAGAGAAAATTTCTTTCAGAACTTGTCGAATTCATGGGTATACAACGAACGGGTTCATTTAATTTTTCCTGAATTTTGAACCTTAGAAAAATAATTCCTCATGAAATTTAATCCATTTCTTCATCTTTGTGAGTATCTTGTTGCTCTGACTTGAAATTTCTTTGTCAACCTTGTGAAGTTGGCATCCTCTGAATTCTTCTCTGGCAATTTTACTCCTATCTCTGAAAAAAATTTATCATTCCTCCAACTTGGGCGTATTTTCCTAAGGAAGAAATTTTGTGCCTTAGAAAATTTTTCAATCACTTAGCACATTTTGCACTTTTTCCTTAGAAAATTTCATTCAACTTCAATCATTCATTTTGCCTGCGAAGAAATTTTATCAACTCACTTAGAAAATTTCCTTCTAAATGCCTTGAGAGCACATATCATGTCATGGGGAATATTTTAATTCCAACGCCTTCTATATTTTATTCTGTCTCATCCAAATTATCATCACCTCATAGGCTTAGTATTTCCAACACCTTTGCCACATTCCCCACCTTTACCTCACCTTGGCACATATCACATAGGCAGGAGAATGAACTTCATTTCAATGCCTAACAACTTTGACTTCCTTGGCGCATTTGAGGGGGTGAGAGGGATGGGCACATTTCAACACATGAGGAGGATGAAACTCATGCCATCTTTGACCTCTTTGACTTTCCTCCTTATGGGCGCATTTCCTATGTTCAAGAGGATGGGCACATTTTGCTTGTAGTGGAGGATTTAACTTTATCCCAACGCCTATGCCACCATCTGCTTTGCATGGGTGCATTTGGGAGTCAAGCTGGACTTATCTCACACTTAAACTTTTTTTACCACCTTCACCTTGGGCGCATTTCCCATAGATAGAAGAATTTTACACTTTCAATGCCTTGATTTAGAATTCCACTTTACTTTCAATGATTTGGGCGCATTTTAGATATCAAGGTGGACTTAAGTCTTGTCCAAGAATCTTTTCATTTGTCCTCACCTTCATTTGGGCGCATTCAAAGGGGAGGCAAGAAAGTCAACACCTTTTCCTTGGCTTTGCATGGGCGCAAATGAAGGTGAGAGAAGGATTTAAGTCTTTTGACTTGGAATTTTCTTATCAACCTCCATCTTGAAGTGGGCGCATATGGAGGGGGGAGGTGGATATAAGTCTTTATGCCTTAGAAAATCCTTCTTGTCTTCTTCTTGTGAGGTGGGGCGCATTTGGCATGTGCAAGAGGATGAGCTTAATACTTAGAAAATTTTCTAACACCTTGATCAAGCATGGCGCATTTGAAGGTGGCAGGTGGATTTTTCATGCCTTAGAAACTTTTAAAACTTATCCACTTTGAAGAGGGCGCATTTGAGAGGGTGAGCAAGATGAAACTCATATTTAGAATTTTTTCTTGACTTCCAGTTGAGGATGGGCGCATTTTCAAGGTGGAGGTGGATATTCCAATACTTAGCCGTTTTTTTCTTATCTTCTGCCAGATTCAACATGTCCTGCTATTTATAGTAAGTCCTCTGATTTCCATACTTCTGAAGTTCGGATCAATTTGAAATTTTGAGCATAGGATCCTCATGACCTTGTCAGCCTGTTCATCCTGTCGTCCTGAGCTAGCCTGCTATTTTTAGCCCATTTCTGAAGATGATTTACTATTTATAGTAACTGCTTGTTTTTGATACTTCCACAATTCCGTTTGACTTGAAATTTGAATGGCGTGCTCCTCATCGAATGACCTGCCTGTTGACACCGGCGCCTGCAGCTGGTTTACTATTTTTAGCCAGTTTCTGGAATGCCTTACTATAAATAGTAAGTGCTCCGATTGCCTTTAAATTTTACCAATGGATAGCTTGAAAGATGCTGAACGCATTTGGATACACCGGTTTTCGAAAATTCTGACTTTTTACCCTTCTTTTTGGGTCCCAAAGCTAGAAACCCTAATCTGACTTGCATGTGTATCAAACGACCTCCGTTTGACTTCGTTTTTGTTGCATTTCGCCCTGTTGGTAGTTCCGATGTGCTGGGCAGCGGCCCGGATACACCTGCTAAAAATAGTAACTCTTTGAAAACTGATCATCTTGCTTTGCATGTCACATCACTGCGTAGGTTTTGAAAAACCCATAAAGAATAACTCGACATGCGTTGAAAAGCCCTGCATGCAAACCCTAAAAAGAGCCTCTGAAGATGGCTCCTGAAAAAGTCATGATCCTGGTTTGCATGTTATACCACTGCGAAGCCCTCGAAAAACCCACAATGAATATGCTGACATGCGTCGAAAACTTCAACATGCAAACCCTAAAAATAGCCTCAGAAGGCTGAATACTGAAAGTCATTATCTTATTTTGCATGTTATACCATCGCGGAGGTTTCAGAAAACCCAGAAGGAAAATGCCAACATGCATTGAAGAACTTCACACATAAACCCTAAAATCTGCTCTGAAGTTGAACTGCTAAAAATAGCAAGTTGTTGGTTTCAGCTCAAAATTTGCAGACGAGCAGCTTGACATGTCTTGGATGCAGTGTAACGGTTGGAACTTCGAAAGTGCTGAAGGAACGCTCTGAATTGCACACTTACTAAAAATAGTAAGTTGTTGGAATCTGATGAAACTTTAGTGGAAACTTGTTGGAAGCATACTGACATTAATGTTAGTCTCAATTTTCAACTTATTCACTTCACTTGACCTTAGATTGACCAGAGAAATACAAACCCTAATCCTCAGACTTGGCCAAAATTTCACGTTCAAGCTCAAAGACGGGCACATACCCAGAAAGACAGACAACAGAAAGAGAGTGAGAGAGACAAAACCAAAGCCAAAAGATGAGGAACAAAGCAAAAATTAAGGGGTCCCCATTTTGAATGGGGTGATGTGTGAAAAGGTCACAACAAGTCTGAAAATTTCAATTGTATTCTTTGCCATCATGACTTATTATGGTTCTACATGAAAAAATAAAGTTGTTTCCTTGCAATTCCCTTTCTTTGCAATACTTTCTTTGTACACTTGTTTATGATGCAAACATGTGAAAGAAACAAACAAATACATCAGAAAAACATTCCAATCAGCGAACAGTATTTTTACAAAAAATAATCAGGGTTGGTTGTTACATGATCCAACATGAAAATCTAGATCAACTTGCTTCTTAGATATTTTGAATGCCGCCTCTTTCCTTACAGAGTTTTCACTATCAAACCTCATTTCATAGGCAGTCAAGATTCCATATAATTCATTCATTTTTAAAGCATTCAGATCTTTAACTTCTTCGATGAAAGAGACTTTAAAATCAAACCTAGGAAGAAATTTGAGTACCTTTTTCACAACCATACTTTCTTTCAATTCCTCACCAAGTCCTCTAATAGAGTTGACAACTTCATCAACCCGGAGCAGGAATGTGGCAATGTTTATCTCTTCCTTCATTTTCAGACTTTCAAACTGAGATCTATGAGTTTGAAGCTTTTGCCTCTTTGACTTTTTCATCACCTTCATAGATGGCATGCAATTTTTCCCATACTTCTTTCATTGCCTTGCACTACACCACCTTCACAAACTCAAAGTTAGACAATCCACATAGAATAGCATTCCTAGCCTTAGCATTATTTTCACAAGCCTTCTTTCCAACCTAATCCCTTGGAGGGTTTTCAGGAATCTCATATCCATTTGCAACTGATTGCCAAATTTCAAGACCTAGTGCCATCAAGTATGTTTCCATCCTTACTTTCCAAAATGCATAATTGGATCCATCAAAGAGAAGTGCCTTATTTGTAGACAATCCTTCTTGAGCCACTAAGTGTGCCATCCCGAATCAGCCTCAAGCTATTAAGCTTCTTCAAGGAACTTGGCTCTAATACCAATTGAAGGGCACAATCTACTGAGAGAGGGAGCGGCGGGGGAGGGGGCGTGAATCAGTAGATCAAATCTATTTAAAACTCTTAACTCAATCACACATATCAAGATACTTGAATCATCACTGCTACTAACTAAGCAACACCATGAGCACACATTCACACATGAGAACACCAGATATACATAGAAACCCAAGATGGGAAAAACCACAGTGAGAATAGCTGCTTGGATCTACTGCCCAAATCCAACCTCACAAAGCAAGAATATAACAAGTGAATTTTACAATATAAAGCAGGCACCAACCTACCAGAGACACCAATCCCCAATTGTATCTATAGGCACCAACCTGCTAGAGACACCAATCTCCAATACACAGATCAATACAAGTAGAACACCAGTCCTACCGAATTACAAAGATAAAGCTTGCGGATCTTCAATGCTGATTACACAACTTACACAAGTTCTGAACTTGATTTAGACACTCTCCCACTTCATTATGATCTTCAAATAATGGCGCACATCTAAGATGCAACTCTCCTTGAATACCTCTAACTCGCAAGATAGTCTCCTTGTATATTCACCACCTTCTCTTCAATTATACTTCCAATTGTGCATCCATGCGACTGAGGAATATATACATGGCACTGCATTTACTCTTCTTCCATGTCGGCCAGGGATCCGCAATTAACCAGGACATAAGGTGGACCTAAATTCAAATTTCATGAAACATGAAATGTGCAACAGGTCGGTTCTAAATCAAGTTTTGTTGCCACCAAAACAACATGATGTTGTGTGCTTCCATAGGAACCTTAACTTGGACCTATCTTAATACTCCACGCTACCTTCAGGTATTGCACACTACTAGTCGTTGTCGCACAGTTTTGGAACACCATCTGATTGACAGACAAGCATAGAGAACCTACTATCACTTCAATCTTTTTGCATGCTAAACATATCTTTCGGAAACTCTAGAATATGATAGAACATGTGTAGGCATACTCTCCTCTCAAACCATAGAGCAAAACCCAGCAGAGAATATAGAGCATAACAGTATTGCCAGAGAAAACATTTTGCATTGAGAAACTAACTTTCAACATTCCGGTATAGACTTTCGAATTACTTCTGTCATAGTGAATGAATGCATGCATGATATTGCAAACATACTATAGTCAAAACGATTCACATTTATCTTCTAATATCCAAGTATGATACATTTAATTTTGATTGTTCAACAAATGCTACACAGCATACTTCCAAAACATAGATACTCCTCAACAAAATAGCTAGCAATATATATTTTTGCAACTCAAAATGACTCTATTACCTTGTTCCTCTATTTTGTCCCCCATACCCATGTGGGTACGGTTCTGGTCCTAGTTCTTTGCTAGTCCTTCTATAGGTTTTCTCAAGGTCCTTCCCGGGCACCAAGGGTTCCAAAGAAGAACCCATAGGGAACCCAAGGTGCTCAAGAAGGGCACTGGACGAACCTAGGCCGAACCTAATCAAACCCAGGTGGGGCCAAGGATTCCCTAAAGAAAAAACCAAAAAAGGGTAATTTTATAAACATTTTTTATGTAAGTTAACAAGAAACAGGTAGGTAATTAGTGCAATAACAGGAAATGCCAGCTTTTTGGAGATATTGGGTATGGTTTGTTGCTAAATGTATATACATATGTATGTATTTTTGTATTTGTATATGTATATGTATGTATATATGTTATATGTGTATGTATATATACATACATAAACAGGTAGGTAATTGGTGTAGTAACAAGAAATGTCAGCTTTTTGGAGACATTGGGTATGGTTTGTTGTTAAATATATATGCATATGTATGTATTTATGTATGTATATGTGTATGTATATATGTATATGTATGTATTTATGTATATATGTTATATGTGTGTATACATACACACATATACACATACATACATACATACGTGCATACATACAGACATGCATACACACACACACACATACATACACACACACACACACACACACACATACACACACACACACACACATACATGCTTTAATGGGGTCAATCTAGCAAATAAATGCAAAAAACTTAAAAAGTAAAATGGTACACAAGGAAGGCTTCTTGGTGGAAGAATGTTGCACCACATCATCAATTGGTAGGTGGCTCTATCTAAGCCAAATTATATAAGGAAGCAACAAAAAGAAGACAAACATGGTGAGGTGAAGGATGCTTGAATGGTGGAAAAAAATCATGGATGCTGCAAATGATAGTGAGCCTGAGGAGCAGTCTATAGTGTTGAGTGCTAGAGAAGGTAACTCCCTAGGGCTAGAAGTAACTGAAGGTAAGATTAAGACAGGTTGCTCAGAGCTTGAAAAGGCTGACCTCCTTAAATTATTTGCTGGATCTTCAGCTAATCAAACTGAATGTTCAAAGCTGCAACCATTGTCTGAGGGAGATCTCCTCTCTTCAGAGGAGGATTTCCCTTCAAAAACTAAAGGTAAAAATGAAGAAAATTTAGAGCATTATTGAATCTTCGAAGAAAGAATTACAGACAACAGTGGTGAACCATTAAAAAAAAAGTAATTCTCTTCAATTCATGACTTTAAGATCACGTGTTAAGCACAGATGATTTAATATAGACTAGTCTTTGTCTTGTAAGATGTTGTGGTGAGGTGTGTTTTTGGGATGGGCTTCTATAGTTGTTAGAGTATTTGTGGATCTTTCTTGGCCTTTATTGGCATTATTGTATGTACTAGTTTTTTCCCAAGGGTGGGGCCCCATAGAAACACCAGCTATTTCATCTAAAAATAAGAACCCTCACATATTTATTATGAATGAATGCCATTGTAAAAAGCTTTGCATATATCAATTTTTACATCCTTTGTTTCATAAAAAGAAACTCTTCTTAAATTACCATCTATCTTAATATCACTCCTCGTTAACAAGTAACTACTCACATATATGGTAAGTTATCTTAATATTTACAACTCTAAAAAAATTATTAAAAGAATCTTAATTGATAAGTAACTATTATGAATGAACACCAATGCAAAAATCTTTGTAGAAATCAATTTTTACATCCTCCATTTTTTGGCCATGTATTGTTTTGATATCTTAAATTTTTGTGATGTTGGCTATTTATTTTGATATTTAAATTTTTAGAGATATCACCTATCTAAATGTTGAGTTTTGGTCATACATTCATCCCATTACATGCTTCTTGTTGTCACCATAGGTTATGACTCTCAATATAATTAATTTTTCTGCTTCAGTTTCATTAAAGTCATTCTTTTGAAACCATGGAACCCTTTTTTGGTAACAGGATGCATTATCAATGGTACCCAACACCCATATAAACATTTTTTGATTGGAGGCAGGGTGTGAGGGCTGGGGTGGTGGCCACAAGTCCATTCCCATGGATTAAACCATTACCATCAAGAAGCTCAATACAGTTGTTGAAGATCCATGTGGTGCATCCTATGATCCACGAGAGCATTTGGATGATCATGCATGTAATGTGAAGAAAACAAGAGGCTGCAAGCATCGAAGCATAAATCCTCAATAAATCGCAAAAATCTCAATTTTAAAAAAATCTTCAATCAAAACGATATTTTCCAAAAAAATCCCAATTTAATCAGCCATGGATTTCAACGATTTTTAAGGAACCACGAAAAAATTGCCCAACCAACCCGTCACAAAACCCTAACCGCACGAAATCGCTATTTAATCAAGGATTTTTCATTGATTTTTAGCACAAAACTGAGTGGTGGCTATTGGGACATGGTTCACCATCAAAGATTCACTAGATTTCATTAGGATGTTGAGGCAAATCGCAAGAAGGCAACCTTGAATGGACGTATATTTCTAATAGATGTCAAGGACAATAAAATAGAGACACGTTCTTTGGTATGCTTCTATGTTTGATGTTAAGGACAATAAAATAAAGACACATTCTTTGGTATGCTTCTACATTTGATGTTAAGGGCATTAACATGGAATAGTTAAGAGATGTGCAGCTTTTTTCTCTGTATTCCACAGTACTATCATTTGCCTTAGGCTCATAGTAATGCTTTCCATGTATATAAATCCAACGACACAATTTAATGGGAAATTGTGGACAATATCATAAATACTAAGTAAGGTTTCTATCTTATTTTTTTAACATATCTGAACCTTATAAAAGTACTTGTCAAAAGTAAACATAGAAAGTCAAACTAAACTAAAAGAAAACTCTATTGGTTTGATAGCAACCTAAAGAAGTTTTTTTTCTTTGAATTCTTGTGATCTAGACTATTCAAACGAATTTTAACTTTTCAATTGTCAACAATAATACCAAGATGGTTGTTTATATTATCAAGATTAGATTGGGACAAATTTCCTTTTCAAATGCTAACAAAGTGTGATAATTTGGAGCTTCAATTTGACACTGGCCATCAAGTTTTAATGACAAGCGGGTAGGGTAGTGACAGTTGTACGAACAAGTAGGAAGCATAAGTATATACATAATAGTATATAGACATTGTAGAACTAGAAGCAAAATGGTTCCTATCAGAAAAGATAAAAATCAGCTTGTAGTGCTGAAAAAATGAACTGTAGTAGTCTTTTATTTCAAAATGAAGGATTTTTTTGGTTGTATTTAAATTTCCTATATATTTTGCATGCTTAATGCTTTGTTAATTGGTGAAACTTGTTGCTTGAATGCATGCCCTGCACTTGTTCAGGAACTACATTCCATTTAGGATAATCATATACATGGAGGTTCAAAAGACTTGCAAGGAGTAAAATAGTAGCACATTAATGCTTTAGACATATATAGTGTAGCATTCCATTCATGTTAAATAGGTATCAAAAAAACTAATACATGCCTTGAGAGAAGTCATGCCCTAGTCTTGTGGGCTTATCTTAATCCCTTCTGAAGCAGGCCTCATATATTTTATCTTTAAAGAACCAGATAGATTTCAGCAGTAACTATCCCATTGAAAGGGAATGTTCCTCGCGCTTTTATTTTCCATTGAAACTTGTACCTATAATCTCTCAAATTCTCAACTCAAAGTCCATCAATGTTTTTAACTCCATCATCCACTTATACACAAAATCAAGGAAAATTTAATTGAATACTAATAGCTACAATTGTGGCTCAAATAGTTGCTCTCTTCTTTTGTACTAGCGGGTCTTTATAATCTAATGGAAAAATATTTAACACTCCCTTTACTCTTTTACAAATCTGCTAAAATAGTTATCAATGAAAACATTTCAACATCACTTATGGCCATTTGAGATTTAAGATTTTGTTTCAAAAGCATTTTCTATTACTCTATCTTGAGACATTTGATTCAAAACCTATTAAGTTGAACTTTGGAATTGCTTCCTTTGTCATATACTCTCTTTCACACTCTTCATATAATTCTCTTTGACATTGTTCTAGAAGTTGCAAGTACTGTTAAATCACAAATATGAATCAGTTGATTCCTATTTTGTAATTTATGATGTCTTCTCAACAAAGGAAAATTGCCTTTTTAATGACATTTTAGAGCCTCAAGATTTTGAGATCCTAGAGGCCAACTTGGATAGTCATGAGATTGAACAACTTAGGAGACGCTATGAACCAAAAGCTTCATCATGAGGACATGCAACCCTCTAGCATAGCTCTATTTGTAGTAGCAAGAGTCATTGGCTATGTTTGATTTTTTGGAAATTTGTACTCAGTTTATAGGTTCACTTTGTACAAACTATATTGTAATTGAAATTTTATCAACTATAACCATCTAGTTATTATCTATGCACTATGAAGTATGCTTTGTGCAATGCGATGTAATCAATGATATTAATATAAACAAAAAATCCTATTTTCTACAATTCATGGGTTAAACTCTAAGTTACCAGTTTCTTCACTTTTGCCCCCTGTAACAATGTGGGTATGGTTTGGGTCTTGGTTTTTTGTTGGTTGGCCTCAGGGTTCTCCTAGGGTCCTCCTAGGGTCCCTCCTATGTGAAGGACCCATAGGGAGCTTGGGGTGCCCCTAAGGAACCTTGACCAAAACTGAGTTGAACCCAGGAGAACCCAGGGGGACCCAAGCGAATCCAAGTAAACCCAGGGGGGGCCCAAGTTGTTAGTTTTAGGATAAAAAATGTAAGCAATCAAAAATGCAACACAGTGAACAATGAACACAAGATGATACCCTCGGAAAACCCTCCTCGAGGGAGAAAAACCCATCCAAAATATATCCCTTATATATTGAATGAAAAGAGCAAAAATCTGCTTTACAACTTGGCCAAACACAATGCCGATTTGATGTAATGGATGATAGCACCTCTCCTAGATGTGAATATACAAACACATATGATTTCTCCTTGATATCAATCTGCTTGAAGCAATATTATGATCAGTTGCAAAAGTGCGAACTCCCTCTTGAAGTGCGAATTGTTTCTTGAAAAATCGAATGATCAATGAATGATCATTGCTTGGTATATGTAAAAATCAAAGGTGTCTTTTCATTAGAGTCAACCTCTTTCACAAAACAAGGCGACTTTTTGTTTGAGTCGGCCCATAAAAAATAAATCAATATTTATAGCAGTCTGACTTGCTTTTATTTATTCATCATTTTTTATTTAAATTCGAGAGAAAGATATCTCTTGCTGCTATAACATTAACACTCCCTCTTAGCTAGGGAGGTATCTTTCCAGATATCCATGTCATGGAGTCTCTCAACATAACACCCACAATGGCTACACCCATTTGTGAAAAAGAGTTCATCACGGAGTCTCTCAACGTGATATCATCATGGAGTCACTCAACATGACGTCCACCATGGCTACTCCCATGTGTGGAAAGAAACATGTGCACAAGTGCCCATCATAGAGTCTCTCAACGTGATGTCATCATGGAGTCTCTCAACATGACATCCACCATGGCTACTCCCATGTGTGGAAAAACACAAGTACAAAGGGTTCATCACGGAGTCTCTCAACGTGATGTTGTCATGGAGTCTCTCAACATGATGTCTCATCTAAGTCTCAGAGATGAACAAAGGCTCGCACCCCATATTTCTCCGTCTCAGAGAAATATACACTACCAAGGGCTTTCACCTCATATTTTTCTGTCTCAGAGAAATATACACAAGGGCTTCCACCTCATATTTCTCCGTCTCAGAGAAATATACACAAGGGCTTTCACCTCATATTTCTCCGTCACAGAGAAATATACATTACACAAATCTTCATGATGAAGTGACTCCCTTTGAAGCTCCAAGTACTTGCATCAACCTCCTAACCTCCTTGTCCAAGGTTGCCTCTGTTGGTTTGTCAAACTCCCTCTGAATGTTATTTCCTCCTCTTCGAAGAAACTGATTGACTTTAGAATAAGAAACCTTTTGAATTAACTTTAGAACTTGGCTCCTTCTGAGATGTCCCTATATGAATTTTTGCAGTAAAAACATGTTGAGTAGACCTTAATTTGCAATCTCGAGCAAAGTGACCATACTTGTCACACCTGTAACATTGAATGTGAGAGAGATCCTTCTTCTTCTTCGGTTCTGGGGCAGAATCTGGTTCTCTGTCTCTATTCCTCTTTCTTCCTTTGCCTCTTTCTCTAGAAGTATGTGTAGCAAGAACTTGATTTTCTACATCATGATAGTTTCGCCCAATTCCTCTTGCTGCCAACCTGGACTCTTCTTGAATACAATCAACTCGAAGACAATCAAACTTGGGCAACTTAGATCTCCCACTGATACTTTGAATAAAGGGTTCCCAAGATTGAGGAAGACCATTTAGTGCTGACATAACAAGATCTTTGTCTACAATTATATCCCCAATAGTGCTCAACTGATCTCTCAAATCAATAGTCTTCATAAAGAATGAGATGACTGAATCATCTTTAGCCATTTTCATATGGTAAAGTTGTCTCAAAGCAAGGGCTCTGTTGGTGTTGTTGATCTCATACAATCCTTTTAGAGTATCAAACATTTCTTTAGCTGTCTTCAACTTGGAGATGATCAGTACTAGGTGATTCATCACAGAGTCTATCATGATCTTTTTAGCCTTCATGCTATTTTTCTTCCACTAGATTTTTTCAGTATCATCAGAAGGCTCGGGCATATCACTTTCCACAAAATCAAGAAGATCATTCTCCTCTAATGCAATGAGTACCCTGGGTTTCCAAGAGTTGAAGTTTAAGGCTCCATCAAGCCTATCTTCTACCTTGACACCGTTAACCATTTTCTTTTTCCGCACAAATTCACCTTCAAAGATTTGCCCTTAGGTCTGAATAAATTGCAACCTTAGATCAGCAATACTTTTCCTTCAAGATCTGCTCTAGATGAAAAGTTGACTTGACTACTTAAACAAATCTGATTAGATCTTTTCTTAGACCCGCTCTAATACCATTTTAGTTTTAGGATCAGAAATGTAAGCAATCAAAAATGCAACACAGTGAACAATAAACACAACAAGATACCCTGGGAAAACCCTCCTTCTCGAGGGAGAAAAACCCAGCCAAAATATATCCCTTATATATTGAATGAAAAGAGCAGAAATTTGCTTTACAACTTGGCCAAACACAAGGCCGATTTGATGTAATGGATGATAGCACCTCTCCTAGATGTGAATATACAAACACATATGATTTCTTCTTGATATCGATCTGCTTGAAGCAATATTATGATCTGCTGCAAAAGTGCAAACACCCTCTTTAAGTGTGAATTGTTTTTTGAAAAATTGAATGATCATTGCTTGGTATATATACAAATCAAAAGTGTCTTTTCATTAGAGTCAACCTCTTTCACAAAACAAGGCGACTTTTTGTTTGAGTCAGCCCATAAAAAATAAATCAATATTTATAGCAAGTCCGACTTGCTTTTATTTATTCATCATTTATTATTTAAATTAGAGAGAAAGATATCTCCCGCTGCTATAACATCAACACAAGGGTTCCCAAAAAAAAGTAAAATTTTTAAACATTTCTATAAACAAAAAAATGCTTGCGTACATAATTTCTCCCTTGAGTGACAAAATTGTGAAAATGGCATGCATCATGAAGGTTTGTGTCGTTGAAAGGTTTGTGAAAATGTCACGCGTACATAATGAGGGGTGCTGCCCCTCAACCCCATTGAGGTCTCCACTCCCAGACCCCCTCTAGTTATTAGGATCTCATCACATAAGAATTGATACAATGAGGGGATGACAAGGAATTGGAATCTAACTCTTGAGTGTGTTGACTTAGTCGTTATCGTTGCACAACTTGCCAAAAAATATCATTAGATGAGGCAGCTTGTATAGTACATAGCTAGTGGAAGTGGCATTGTAACTCATTGTGATTCAAATGAAATTGAACCAAATGTTACAAAGCTTAGAGTTTGATGCTTTTGATGAAGAACAATATGAAGATTATTAAATATTGATTGTAATTTTCATTGTGTATTGACATTTGACAGATCATTGAATTATGGATGTATGAGTATTTTCAGTTTTGCAAATTATGAGGTGTTTAAATTTTTTTTTTTATTGGCAATTATGAATATCATTGTTTTATATTTTATAATTTTAATTTTTGTACTACATACATACATATATATATATTGTTGTACACATACCCAAGGGGAAAAAAAAATTTGTACCCATACCCAAGGGGAAAAAAATTGTTGTACCATCATACCCGTACCTAAATCTGCACCCGTATCCGAACCAGTAACTTAGTTTAAACTCTATTTCATTTGTTCTCTATATCTCTATGCTATGGAAATGCCATTAAATTTCAAAATAAAAATAAAGTTTTCATCCCTTTTTCTACAATTTTTTACATTTTTTAAATCCAAATTTTTCCCCATTTTTTCAAAAAAACTTATACTTTTGGTTTGTCGATTTTTTCCCAAACGAGTTTTGTTGCTATGGCTGCAGGACCACAAGAGGTTGGAGGTAACTTCCAATCTTGATTTTTTGCTAGTTCAAAGATTTTATTTTTTGCTTTAATAGCAAATTTGATAAAAAAGGGGGGGTTTTCAATAAGTCATTGACCAACACACATGTCAAGTAGAAGCCTATGCCACACTTCTTTTGAATAGTTGAGTTTGTCACTATTCACAAAGTTTTATAGATCAATAAGGCCCACTCCAACTAATCATATGTGGCTACTTATGTGTCCTTTGTCACATGTTGTGGACAGTTGTGTGTCCTTGTTCACAACTTGAAGGAGGATAGCTATGTGTCTTCCCATCCTTTGCCAAATATTCAATGAGGCTATATCCTACTAAGGAGTGTGGTGCTGCAATTCCAACTACTAATTGCAAGTATGTTGAAGTTTGAACGAAAGGTGTGTCTTTGTTCACATACAAAGTTATTTCTTTCCCAGTATTTGTAAGATACCCAACTAGGTTGATGCAAAAGTTTCCAGTTTCACCCTTTTCTACTAAGCAGACAATCCGTCAAATAGTTGGCATATGTTCATTTGACAAAGTTTTTAGGGTTTGATAACTTTGATACCATTGTTCAACTACTTAAGTAAAATGTACAAATGATATATAATTCAATTCACTAACCCAAGAAACAGGAAACTTGGCACCATTTCAAACATTCTAGAAAATATTATTTCAATTCATGTGACTAAATTAACATGATTCAGAGTTACAATCACATAAGAATTAATTATTGCCGACCTCTTTGACCTCCAACATAATATGCTTCAACCTTCAATCCTCCTAATACATGGCGGTAGTTTAGAAGTGTAGCGGCCGGTGATGCAATCTTCCTCTCATCTCTCCCACAAGCCACATCATCCTTGTCTACATGTGTCCTGCCTACTCTCTCTTAGGTGGCACTTAAATACCCAATTTCTTGTGCTTCAGTAGCAATTCCTCTAACCTTTGCTCATTATGTCTAGTGTCTTATTAATTCTTGGTTGTTCTATTCCAAACTGAAGGCCCTTCATCCTTTACTATGCCCATGGTTCCTTAGAATGCCAATGCTCGACAAATGTCACCCACGATAAGCATAATTAAGATTAGGTCCGATTCTTGATGGAACCCGACTCCAAGGTGGTGGCGTCTTAATATTAATTTTGAACTCTACTACTTGAGACTACCAACTGTTAATCCTTATGCCCCTTCAAGTGCATCTTTACACTTCATACGACAGTCTCTTGATATATTCAATGCATGGCCAAGGCCCAAGCACCATGGTTGAAAACCATTAATCCCTTCAACACCCTTGTTTGGGTGGCACCTAAAGAAAAGCTTAATGTCTTATTTTCAATGCGTCCCCATAATAAAACTCAGAAATCCTCTTGAATTAATATTACTTCTCTCTGATTTACGCGTTGACCATCACCAAGTATGATTGTGATGGCCAAGAGGAAATATATTGTGCATCATGGCTAATAGTTTGCTTGTTATTCACAGCCAGGATTAATGATCGTATTCAGCTAGGATTGAGTTCATTGAGTTGCTAAATCTTTAAGCATATATTTATGAATTGGTAAGCGAAATATAAAAACATAATCGACCCATGCTACGCCTACTGCCAAATAAATAATAATATTTATACTTTCACTAGGAAAGGGGAGGCAAATACATACACAGGTCAACCAACTCTCCTTTTGCACACCCTTTCTATATAAAGGTCGGCAACCTTCCTAAAGTATCCTTTGAAACTAAATAACTCGGCAAACTTTGTTACAAAACAATCACCCAAGTTCATGTGGTTTTTCAACACCCAGCTTCAGCTATGGCATCCAACTTTGACTCCCTAAAACATTGAAGAAATCCTGAATATTAGAACTATAGTAAGTTCCTAGTTTAATGCTCATATCTGTAAATCTGTAATGGCACTTGTCGTGCCTATTTTAATGCTTTAGTCTTTCTGTTAAGTCATAATCACGTCCCCGTGATTATCTCTTTCTTTCAGTTAACTCCATTGTAATCTATATATTGCTCTTATGATAATAAGATATAATCTGATAATTTACACAATATGGTATCAAAGCAAAGGTTCGATCCCGAGTAGTTTATGAGGTGAGAAAAATAAAATAAGTCTGAGGTGAAGAATCGTGATTTCTTTCTGAAGCTTCCACTAAAATTCATGGCCATTTTTTTTATGTCTGAAGAAGTTCGCAACTTGACTGGGCGTCGGTTTTTTTTTGCTTCCCAAAAGCAAAACGCAACCATCTGTGAAGGGTTTTTGAGTGTTCGTGGGTGTCTTAAGTTTCTAAGCTGCGCACGAGGGTTTCTGACGAATTGTTCCTCTTCTTTTTTTTTTATTCAAGGGGTAAACGCTTTTGACCGGAGCTATGAACCGGATACAACCATTCAACAATACCACCCCAACGGGGTTTGAACCTTGGTGGCAAGAACAACAATGTCACCTATAAACCATCACACCATGCCAATACCGGCGAATTGTTCCTCTTCTAGGTGACATGTTTTGGCGCGATTTTTTTTGCAGGGTGCGTATTTCTTCCGTTTGCTGGGCACACGATTTTTTTTTCTCTTTCGCGTTTTCATCTGGTGTCTCCTTCTGAGCCACGCATTCTATGTTTGGCGCAACTAGTTCTCTTACCTGCGACCCGCGACTTCATTCTCAGTGTCGCGCGACCTTCTACCTGTGTTTCTCGTGTGGTTTTCATTTGTTCTTCTGGTCGCGCGTTTGCAATTTCTGGGCACAATTTGACTTTTTTCTAAGTGCAAATTTCTTTTACTGTGCATTCTATTCTTTTCATGGTTGTTGCAAGAAGTTGTGGCATTTTTTGGCGTTTTGGGAGGCAAAAACGTGGCGCGTGCATTTTCAGTCCTCTTTGGCGATTTTCAGGTGTTTTTCCTTAGCCGACTAGGGTTTTTTCACAATCCTTTGATTTTTTGGTTGGATTAAAATTCTACCTACATATTCTTTGTGGGTTTTTTGCAAAGATTTTTGGGTCTCTGTCGAAATTTTCTAGGTCTTCCGAAATTTTTACCTTGAAATTTGTGCCAAGTTTTTTGAGGTGATGGCAGCTTGAAAAAAATTTGGGGCCAATTTTGACAATTTTCTAGGAAATTAAAAATTTGCAAAGAGTATTCAGCAATTTTTTCTTCAAAAATTTACACAAAATTACCTTGTTTTTCATGCTTTAGAAAACGGGAGGGATGGCGTCTTTGTCCAATATTATGTTGGAAAGTTCACAGAGGTTCAATGGAAAGAATTACAACACGTGGAAGCTGAGGATGCTTACCATCTTTGAGTACCAGTGTCTGGATGCGCTTGTTCTTGGTACAAAAGTTCGTTCCACTGCTGCTGGGAAGGATCAGGACAAGTATGATGGAAGTAATCGAGAGGCAGTCATGCTTCTTAAATTATCTATCGCCGATGACAAGTTACCAGAAATACCTTTTGGTAAATCAGCTGTAGAGATTTGGAAGCATTTGAAAGATCTTCATGAGACCTCAGACAAAGGAAGGGCTTTCTTTCTGAAGAATAAGCTCTTTTCTATTATGATGGATGACCAAGTGTCTTTGCAGGAGCACTTGATGAAAGTAAAAAATATTCGCAATCAATTGGACGCCATTGGTCGTAAGGTAGAAGAGGATATGGTGGTAATCACTTTGAAATTTTTGCTACATTCCTACGAGCACTTCATTGAAACGCTCGACATTACATCCACCAATGTTGACTTGAAGTTTGATGAGATGTGCAACAAGCTTTTGCAGCAGGATCGGTGGAAGAAGTAGTTTGGGAGCAGCAGTGAGTCTCCTATTGTTGAACAAGCATTTACTGCCAAGGATTTTGGCAAAGGCAAGTCCACTTAGCAGAAAGGACAAGGCGATTTGGAGGAGGGCAAGAAGTCTTTTACTTGCCATTACAATGGGAAGATTGGTCATATACAAAGGTATTGCAGAAAGTAGTTAGCTGATGAGAAGTCCAACCAGGAAGCATCTCAGCAAAGTGCTCATGTAGCGGAGCAGATTGAGCAAAAGCAGGAGTCTGCACACTTTGCATTTTGATGACCAGCACAATATGGGTAGACTTAGTTTTTCTTTAGTTGAGAGATTGAGCATTAAGGGAGGGTATTAGAACTATAGTAAGTTCCTAGTTTAATGCTCATATCTGTAAATCTGTAATGGCACTTGTGCCTATTTTAATGCTTTAGTCTTTCTGTTAAGTCATAATCACGTCCCCGTGATTATCTCTTTCTTTCAGTTAACTCCATTGTAATCTATATATTGCTCTTATGATAATAAGATATAATCTGATAATTTACACAATAAAAATATCCCAAACTCTACAGCCAGTCTTATATCTGAAAATTTGCTCAATATAATTGAACTTGTCTTCATAGAAGACTTCCCAAATTTCACAAAACGCCCATTTGTGAATTCTGAAATGAATCCACCCAATAGGTGGGCTAGGTTTTCGTCCAACCCACATGCTCAAGGGTTTTTGGCCTTGAGTTTCCTAGAAGCTACGCTCTCCAAATACTTCTCAACAATAAAATTCACGAGATGAAAATAATCTCATACTCCACCACCTTTTGTACTTCACCACCTTTAACATTTTATTATTAAATATTTTCCTTTTTAAAGTAACTTTATTTAATATTTGAGCATAGTATTTAATAAAGTCACTTAAACGTTTAATTAATTAATTAAATATAAACATCTACAAATATTATTTTAGGACAATTTAAAATTTAATTAATTAACTCAATGGTGTCTATTTGGAAATCAAGGACATTACAGTATTAGAACTATATGCAATCATAGGGGAATGTTAGGCATTCTAATACATTGTTTTTGTTTGGTTAGGAGTTGTTAAAGGGGTAAGTTTAAATATTTATTATATAAACCTATATTATATGCTTTTTGGGTTAGAATGTATGTTTCAGGATTAAACTGTGTATGCTTATTTCAATCGACATTTTGAATCACACTCAGTGATCCATCATTAGGAAGAGGACAATGAGGAATGGGATTGCAAAAATGGCCTTAAGAAGAGTTGAAGGTTCTAAATGTCAATTTCTGCAATCCCATTCCTTATTGTCCTCTTCTTGATGATGGATCACTTAGTGTGATTCAAAACATCAATTCAAATAAGCACACACAGTTTAATCCAGAAACATACATTCTTTTCTTCATGGATGTGGAAAAATTATTCCTGCTTGTTGGATTGTTAATTTATGTTAGTTTGGTGTTTGAGCAGTCATAACATCACAAAGAGAATTCTTTGCTAGTGGGATAATGAATAGAATTAACAAAAGAAATACCAGTATAAGGGAAAAACCGAGGGACTATTATTTGAAACTCAACTTTTATGGATCAGCTTGTGGAAATCTAGGCCTGGCAGAAGCAGGGGCAGTGTTAAGATCTAATGCGGAAAGGTTTGTAATAGGTGGCTCTTTTTATCTTGGTACAAAAGTGTATAAAGTAGCAGAGGTGAAAGCACTTCTGAGAGGCATTCAAATGGGTGCAAAAAGGATTTGGTTAGAGATTGGAACCTCAAACATATTTTAGATGAAGCTAAATCTCAAATTTCTCATTGCTTAAGGAAGTAACAAGCTATCAGATTATCTAGCGAATTGTGGGGTAATTCAAAATCCATTTGCTGCTAAGGTGGGTAGGGAAGTTAAGGATTGGTCAATGGATGATTTACTTCTATATGACATGCACAGAATTTTCTCATTGCCTAAAAAAAAGTATAAGGCTAGCAGATTGTCTAGCAAATTGTGGGTTAATTCAAAATACATTTGCTGCTGAGATGAATAGGGCAGCTAAGGATTGGCCAGTAGATGATGTACTTCTATATGATATGGGCATTGATGTCCCTCTGCTGCCACCCAATTTCAGGTCACCTTTGAATCATGCAAAGTACTTATGGTAAGAGAAGGGGATTAAAAGCTCACTTGCTTGACATAAATTGGCACACGGGAATGGTTACATGCTGTCTTGCAGCCTTTAAGGGTGGCAGTATTTGAAATGATTCCCAATTTCTTATATATGATTGAGGCTGTGCAATGGCAGTAATGAAGTTGCATGGTGCCCTTTTACTAGAGAAGGAGATGCTGCAGAATCAGAGGGGAAAGGAGGCCAATGACAAATAGGGATTTGAGGAATGCCCTTAACCTTCTGGATGATCTAACACTTCAGTTTATTTGTTTAATTATGGGTCGTTATTGTGAATATGTAGCAGAAGGCAGTAACGAGGATTTCATTGCTTCAATATTTGAAGCAAAAATTCATTTATGCATTGAGTATGAGGAGATTTTCAGGTGGATTCTGCACACTATCTCCCCAAAAGAGCATCTGAAGCAACAGCAACCAGCAACAAATATAATTGAAGAAGCTGTGCCACCGTGGATGGAGCTGCATGGATTAGAGGCTATAGCGGGGGGTGTTCATAATGTGTATGATAGAGTCTCACTAGTAGAGGAATTCTGCAAAGATATAGTATTAGTGATTGACAATTTGTGAGTCACCCTGCAACAATAATCTATATGTGGCAAGTGACTTCACCGCACATAATCTTTCGGTGGATTATCTCCTCAGAATGCAGTTGCGAAATTCTTTGGTACTGGGTGTCCAAATTATCAAAAGTGACTCTGGAGCAGCAGCAGTATGCTTTGATATATAATCTTATTTATGTTTTGCATTGTAATCTGATAGATAGATAGTTATCTTGTTGGTTGTGTTACTTTGCAAACTTTTGGTGCTTGTTTTGTCTTATTCATTCTCTCTAAGGGCACAGACCCCAATAGAACCCACAGCCATTCCAAAAAAAACATCACATAGAGAATAGAATAAGTTGAGAATCAATAGGTTTTTGGTGAGAGTTTTTAGGTTCAAGCTTGTTAAACATAACAAGCTTTCTTTTGTATCGATTCTCCCTTTGTGATAAAAAAAATTAGTCCTAGCACGTGTATTCGATTGATCTTTCAATAATCTGGTACTTGAGTTTTAGTTAGTGAGGAACTTCTAAACCGTAGAATATGAGATTACTATTTCTTTCAGATTTGTTAATTTATTAATAACATTACATAGTATTACCAAGCTTTAATTAGTCCCTAACTATTAATCAATATTTGACCAAAGTTAAAGTTTCAGAGCAATTTATTTATCAAATGATTGGTTCTTTGGTCTTCAAATACTAATTTGATTTTAGCTATGTGATTAATATTTATTTTATAGATAATGATGCATAAAAGAATTCAACATTCTGATCCCCATTCCATGCCAAACATGGTTTTCACCTCCAAAATTACTTCTCTTTGAGCAATTTATTGTTCTATTTTACGAAGAGCCTTTTCCCTTTTCTCCAGACTTGGGAGATGATTCTTTCCAAATATTTGTTTATCCAACTGGCAGTTAATTTGGAATCTGGCTTTATCATAGTTATGTTTCCAAAGCTGTTTCTGTCTGTTTCTGTCCCACTTTTTTGTGCATTCATTATACTAATATATTACCGCTTTTGGTTGAATTTGTACAGTTGGAATTCCTATATAGATCTAGTTTCCTTCCAGCATTTTTCAATTAGTGGTATACATCAGGAACCTGTAGTTATATACTTCAAATTTCCATTATGATCTACTGGAAGGCTTGTCGTCTAGTTGCAAAAATAAAGATCAATGATCAGATAAGGAGCAGGAAGTCTTTTGCAGTTTGTATATGTAGCTTCTTGTGTTGAGCGCTCAGTAATAAGATATCTTTAGATTTATTTAGCAATGAACTAGTTCACTATTATTTTGTTCCTCCATGTGTATTTTCCACCAAGAAATCCTCCCATTAAAATTTTCAACTACAGATGATTATGCTGAAGTTCTACAGTTTTTCTTTGGGATGTAGCACCTTTCTAAAGTGTCTATAATCTCAAATCTGAAAGTCTAGATTCTTGAAAGGACATCTCAATTTCTGAAATAGCAAAAAGCAGTTCCAAAAACTCAAATCCTGAACAGAAATTCTGAATGAACTTTAGAGGCATAATAGTAATATTTCAATTATATAAAAACTTAACTGATGTAATGCCTTAAATCTCTGTCATATAAGTGAAATCTAAAACTACCAGAAGCTACCATCTGAAACTTCTGAAAACTAAAATACACTGATGTAAAGAAAAAATTAAAAGTGTAGTTATTACTATATTCAAAAACAACAATGCAATAAGAGAAACTATTTTCTAAGGTGGTAAGCATGCTGACTCAAGCTCAAATTTGAGACAGCATGGATCCTTAGTAGCTAAACATGGTCATCAGACCTGTGCACAATAGCTTCTTTCCAATAAACATAATTATCTGCTAAGGCCTAAAGACTCATTTTCAACTGTTGTCTTTATAATCTGTTCACTTAAGAAATGCAGGACGATTACTTTCACACAGTTATCATATCTTACCAAAAAATATATAGCATATATAGTTGGTGGACCCACTACCTGAAACGGTGGGTTGGTGGGCTTGGAGGGGGGAAAACTGGACGGTTCTATCCATATACCTCTTAATTTTCCTCTTCATTAATCATGTAAATCCCAATTAAGTGCTACCACTCATTGAATTTCAACAGTTAAAATATAAAAAGAGATAAAAATCAAGGAGCCAAGTAAGACATAAAGAGCACACATCTGCACCACAAGAAAATTTGTGATCCAATAAATTATCAAAAACTTACCTAAGCAGATTCATAATCATTCCATGTTGCCAGATAAATGATCTGCCCCAACTCATGCAAATTTTCAAGCCTGGAATATCCCATTACATACCTAGTTATTGTATGTTACTTTACACTTTGAGGCCAAAATGGACCATATTTGTTGCAAATGAAAAAAGACATTAACCAAAGGTCCAAATCCAAACAGTGCTTAACTTAACATGAACTGAACTTTGAAAATATGTAATCTCAGCCCCAGAATATGACAGAAACATATAATGCTGCCAGAAATCCTTGACTCAAAATAACACTACAGCCAACAAAAAAAGAATTGCAGTGACATAGTTGAGGTATTTGAAGGTAATAATATGAAGATAAAATACATGATATAGATTTAAAGTCAACAGCAAAAGAGCCAAAGTAAGGTCAGTGAATGTTAAGTGTCACAAATTTATTACTAGAGATTGGAGAAACATTTTGAAGTTAAAGAACACCAATTCATAAAAGCATTTGAAGCTTTAACAGAAATGGAAGTCAGAATCTTGCCTTTCGTAGCTTTTGAATCTGCTTCAAAATGAAGTGTGATGAGACAGTGTCATCGTTGCTTGATTCTTGTGAAATATTCTCAGAGTTAGTGGTGGAAGCAGTTGGATCACTTGATTTGCCTCTTGAACACCATAAAAATTGCCATTTCTGCCAAATGAGTCTCATAAGGTTAAATTTATATGCGTAAAGCAACACTATTTTAATACTGATCAAAGGCATACAAAATATGACTATACTTGTTAGAAAACATATTAAGAAAAAAGCAGATGTATTAAAGATGGCAAAAGACTGTTATCAAAATCATCATAAATAAAAAAACTCCAACACTGTTTTAATAAAATTAAATATCTCTAGTAAAATTTACTACAGATTCTAATTTGCAGGTAATTATTAATAATTACTCAGAACACACCAGAAAAAAATCACTCCACACACAGTTGCGGACAACACAAATGATTGCCAGCACAAGACCACAATAATAGACGTTCACAAGGATTTTTCCATCCCATAGCAGCATTCGATTTTCATGACATTCACACAGTGTGGCAAAAGTGTAAATGGAATTCAATTACCAAGTTTAAAACAGGAGAAACTTGGCAAACACTGAAAAAGGAATATTATATTCATAAAACAGAGAAAATTTTGATTTTGTTGTTTCATGTAAAACATAGAGCAGAGAAAAGAAATAAACATATTACATTAAAAATATTCAAATTTTAAAATTAGTAGGATTTTTAAAAAGAATTGCTTTACTTTTACCTAAGACAGTTTATGTAATATATGGTTGGTCCTGAAATAGTATTTTAGAGGCAACCAATGTTTTATACTGAACCCTCATCATGATGTAATTACAAGAAAAACCCTCACTAGTGTTTAAATTTTAACTCAAAAGTTAATCTATTCAAAGTTAAACTTGAAAAGTTAGAATGCCCCAGCGTTAACCCTTAACTAAAATTTCCAATCTTATTGTGTAAAAAGGAACCACAAGAAGGAAAGGTACACGACCACTTTTGAAAAAATCAGCAAACAACACAGCAAATGAGGTGAGCGGTGGTTGCTCAGGGTTAATCATGAGTTTTCAGAGTGTAATTGATCCAAAAAGGATTGTGATGAATTCATTATATGGAAAAGTGGGGGCATGTGTTGCAGGGCATCAAACATGAATATAACTGCATATTTGGATTCCTTTGAAAAATTATGCAAGTTCAAATTTAAAAACACCTAATTTTGAGCCTGCATGCAAAAGATATGGCTTCCAAAATATTGGATGTGGTTCCAAAAGATATAGCAAAATCTCAACTTAATTTGCTAGGGACATTACAGTGGTATCAGAGCTAGTGAACCTGCCAACCTGTTGGGTAGATTGGATTTGGTTTCAGATAATCAATCGCAGATCAAAATTTCAGTTGGTTTCCATGGCTACTTTTAACAAACATAGAATGGAGTCTCTTAGAGAAGAGAAAATCTTTTGGGAAGTCTATGGAAATTATACATCTTTGAGAGTTGATTTTCACGCTGATCTATCTTTTGCTGATTACA
This sequence comes from Sequoia sempervirens, assembly GCA_007258455.2. Lineage (NCBI taxonomy): Eukaryota > Viridiplantae > Streptophyta > Pinopsida > Cupressales > Cupressaceae > Sequoia > Sequoia sempervirens. The sequence goes on from VDFB02253324.1 coordinate 25,419, forward strand.
TGGAACTTAGTATCAAGTATGGTCGGAGATTGCAGAGGAAAAAGGAAAATATGTGGGGAAACTCTACATTGCAGGTATAAAACTTAATGACTCATCTCAGTCCAAAGAAGTACTTCTGAGCATTTTGGAAGAGGCTGAAGGTTGTTTATCTAAAATCATTCAATAACCTTCTAAAATAATGAGTACAGCTTTGTCTCCATTGGTGCACTCATTGGTCAAGCCAAAATTGATGAGACATCAAGATGAAGAAGTAAAATTGATGGTTGTCACTTGCATAAGTGAGATTATGAGGTTTACAATTCCCTATGATGATGACAAATTAAGAGAGGTCATGCAGTTGACTATTGAAAGCTTTCACAGGTTAAGAGACATCAAAAGCCCAACTTTCAATAAGAGGATCAGAATTTTAGAATTGATGGCACAGGTGCATTCATATTTAATCATGTTTGATTATGATGGTCTCATTCTCCATTTATTTGATTGCTTCATATCAAGGATCAGGAAACGTAATTCAGACAAGGTGAAGATAGATATGTTCAACATCCTATCCGTGATCCTAGATGTAGATGGTGAAGCTTGCAAGCAGCTAAGATCTGATTTGTTAGACATTTGGAGAGGAGGGCAGCATGTTTCGACTACAGCATATGATCTCTCAAGACGGTTAGTTGAGCAGAAAATTGATAAGTTCAAAGTACAACTGACTACAGGAAAGCTGATCTCATTTGGTTTACAAGTTTCATCTTCTCTTCAAGAGGATAGCAGGCCACCCCATGGTTCAGCTGAGCGGGATGATGACGAATACACGGAGCAGCCTAGGTCCACTTGTATTTGGGCACCTACTCAGGACATTGATGATTTTACAGATGGAATTAATGATATCCTAATTCCAAATCATAATGAGAGCATACAAGATTTTGTGGAAAAAGAATTTCAAGCACAATTAAAAGCTTCTCCATGTGGAATAGAAGCTAGACATACACCTCATAGTCCACACAATTGGAGGAATCAGTTGAAGGTGAACGAGGATGGGATTGTGGAAGCATTATCTCATCAGGATAGAATGCACAAACTGATTCAAGATCATCTTTGGATGGTTCAATTGGAGAGAAGACAAAGGGGATAGAGGCAGAGTCTTCTCATGACAGTCTACAAATCATCAAAGAAGATTTGGGAACAATGAAGTCAAACTTCTTACACCTTCTTTCAAACGATGACCACCTTCTTAACCTTGTTGGGATCTATTCAGATATAATATCCCTTGCTAGTACTGATGTGAATTTGCCTTCAAGGAATATCATTAGGTTCACCAAAATGTGAACAAGGATTTTGGTTGCTAAGAGCCCTCTAACACTTCTAGGGTTTTTCACCCTAAAGGAGAGGGATAGACCAAAAAAGACAATGTTCACACTTCTGAAACCACTGTAATATTCCTTGCAATATCTAGCCCTAATTTGTTGATTAAGGCCTCAAGGAATATTGTCAAACATTTCTCATACAACCTCTAAACTTGTTGTTCTGTATTTTCAGTTTGCTTGCTTGTCTTGAAATGGTCTCAAATGAGTTTTAAAGCTTGCAAATTAACACTACAATGTCTAAGCAATAATCTAAGATGAAGATGCAATTACTTTTTGTCTCTTTGGATGCAAATACATGAACTCTACATGAGAAATGTACACCTACAGCCAATTGACATTTTCACAAACACTTGGCATGCATACTCATATGATAATCTAGAGCTCAATCAATATAAGCATTACATCAAACAATTGGCATGCAACTTATCCCTCCATTATTGAATGCAATCTCAAGTACAATGCTGATATGAATAGCCAAGACTCTTAGCTTACAATGAGTGTTCTATATAATGCCAAATCAGATGTAAATGATTATCTACAGCAGCAAGACTAGATGACTGAAATGTCAATGCAAAACTACTTCAAAATACAAGAGGAACCCGGTTATAGCAGCGCCTATAATAATGATGATGTAGCAACAAATATCAATCCAAATTGATCTCTCTAGCCCAAATCGATGTCTTATGCCAGCCGCCCCTGTTCTGATATAAAATGCAATATAAAATCATTTGCAGCCTCCAAGTCATCCTTCAAGCCTCAAACACCATTGAATTAACCCCACAAGTGGAGGGCTCTAGCTAGAAGAAGAAATTCATGCACCCTTTGGCCTCCATGAATAAAATCATAGTTCTCCAAGAAGCTGATGAGATGACTAAAATATCACCTCCAACAGCTACAACCCTTCAGTAGATAGTTTCACTACCTCAGTTATGCAAATCAATGGGATTATTTGTTCCCAAAGACCTCCAATATGGACTGTAGAAACCCAAGGCTTCTCCACAACAAAGTATACCAAAATCAAGTATCAAATATCCTGGATGATTCAAAGCCAAACCTACCCCCTCTTTATATACTTTTCTCCTCTTGAGGTCAGCCCCCTCTAGAAGCTTCTAATTAATCATTAATTATTTTATTTTTAATTTGCACTTTATAATAATATTAAAATACAACTTCATAATTCATAAAATGCAAACATGATGGCAAAACATTATGTTTTCAAACATCCAGATAACACGTGTTTTCCAACATTTGGCATAACACAACATTAGATTTTCCAACGTTCAAAAGAACATAGGAAACCCCCATTAAACCATTGAATCCAGGAGTAGAAGTCAACTGCTGGCTAGGTACTTGCCACAAAGACCCTCTATCCACTCCTAATAGGCTAATCATGTTGATGTGTGAATGTCTAACTAGAAGGAGACATTACATCAGATGCCTTGATGAGGAAAGAAGAGGAGGCTAATAAGCTCTCTTAAGAGCTTGAGGTCAGTAGGGATTCTTTGGTTTGTACTCAATTGGTACTTCAGGATTCCGAGAGTCATGTTGAGGAGCTTTGCTTGGAGTTGAGCTTGGCTAGATGTATGACATGTTCAGCAGAGTCTCAATCATCTATGGTAGCCAGGGTACAAGATGTGGATAGCAGTGTGAGATCTCCTACTGTTCACACATAGGATACAGATGCATTATCTTTGGTGATGGATGGGCTTGTTGGCAGCAGTATCCCTGCACCATCATCATGGAATTTACCTCCTACTCCATTGGTTGATGGTTGTCCTACTTTGCTAGTTGGAGTTCTGTCAGGGGACACTTTGAGGGCAGCAATTGTGGGTATGGAGAGGAGTGATCGGGATGGTCATTTTGGAGTTAGAGGATGGAGTGTTGATGAGTTTTTCTCATCTTTGGGCAGCAGAGGTACTTTTTGCTCCATCATGGATATGATTCACAGGGTATGTGGGGCTGTTCTGATTTATGCCAGCAACTTGACAAATGTGGGTATATGTTTCTATGCACCTATCAAGATAAAAGTAGCCATCGAAACCAACTGAAATTGTCATTAGTTGTACTCAAATAGCAGTGTGAGATCTCCTAGTGTTCACACACAGGATACAGATGCATTATCTTTGGTGATGGATGGGCTTGTTGGCAGCAGTATCCCCGCACCATCATCATGGGATTTACCTCCTACTTCATTGGTTGATAGCTGTCCTACTTTGTTGGTTGGAATTCTGTCAGGTGACACTCTGAGGGCAGCAGCTGTGGGTATGGAGAGGAGTGATCAGGATGGTCATTTGGAGTTAGAGGATGGAGTGTTGATGAATTCTTCACATCTTTGGGCAGCAGAGGTACTTTTTGCTCCATCATGGATATGATTCACAAGGTGCGTGGGGTTGTTTTGATTTATGCCAGCAGCTTGACAGATGTGGGTATATGTTTCTATGCACCTATCAGGATAAAAGTAGCCATGGAAACCAACTCAAATAGCAGTGTGAAAACAAACATAGAATGGAGCCTCTCGGAGAAGAGGAAACTTCACCAAAGAAACATATCCATGGAAACCAACTGAAATTTTGATTTGTGATTGATTAGCTGAAAGCAAATCCAATCTACCCAACAGGCTGGCAAGTTCACTAGCTCTGATACCACTATAATGTCCCTACCAAAATCTCAACTTAATTTGTTGTTTTCAACACTTTCATCAAACAATATACTTGTGCTCTCTTTCCAGCTGATAATTGTTTACTTTGTATGTTGGTGCATATAATAACTCCAAGTGCATAAGAGACTGCTACTAACAATGACTAAAATATAAAGAGAGATGTATTTGTTGATTTCTAATGCAATAAGTTGACTAAATATGAAAGTAATTGACATCTACAACTGGGAGTCATTTTGACAAACAGTTTATGTGCAACCTCCAAATCATATTGAATATTGCAAATGTGTAATGCAATTGAGTACAGCTAATGACAATCTCCAATGCTGATTACAAACTGTTAACAAGCTCAGACAACCCTAGTCCTAATGGACAACTTACAATGTGCAATTATATGCCAATGTCCAACAACTACTAACAGAGCAATACAATGATGTAATGACTCCAAAGCAGTGATACAAGACTTGCTATAATGACAGTAAAAAGTCTTCTATATGCAATTCTAATGCAGTGCTTATAATGCAAATAATGAGAACCTAGTGAATGTCGGCCTGAGAAGTCACATGATACTTGCCACGATTTCACCCACACTAAATCTGCTATCATCAAAAATGCAAATTGAACTGTTTATTGGCTATGAAACTGTTGCGCCTGGATGAGCCTCCAAAATCACTTCGATAGTATGTTGCAATTCAAGGTTTATGAGCTCGATTTAATCTATCTTCAAAAAACGTCTCTCTCCAGCGCCATACATAAGATGATGTTTAGCTTTCCTCAAAGATTATTTCTTCACCAACGATTATTGAGGTGGAAAATGCTATGCAAAGACTCTGCAATTATTTTTTATAGAAATCGTCCCTCTATATCTAATATGAGGCGGCTTAAACATCAATATGATGAATGCATGCAAGGAGCTCCCGACAAATTATTCAATCCTTGTCTTATTCAACTTGTAAAGTGTGGCTGAATAAAAACCCGATGTATTCTTCAAAAATTGTCTTTTCTTGAGTCCAAATGCTAATTTGTCTTTATTTGCCTGCTTTGTATCTTTCAGAATAGCCACAATGTGAATATTATTTGACCACGATTTCCTCCAACAAGCCCGTTTTGTCTTATCCAAGCTCTTCCAACAAGGCCGCGATTTAGCAGAGATTAAAATCGCTTTTCTTCCAAAACAATTTGTATATGCAAACCCTTCAAAGTCTATACATGTCACATTACTTGTCTCATTCACTGATGATTCACTCCTAAATTTAGACTTACTTGACTCCTAAGACTGTGCAAGAATTCTCTTTAAAGAATTACGACTTCCTCAGAAAACAATTTGATTTTGTTTCTATTCAATCTTTGTCCTTTTGTCCATTGTGGTGAATAAAACAAACTAAACTTGCAAGTATAAATATCGACAACTCCTTCAAATAAATCGAACTCTTCAAGCAAAATATGATTAGCCGAACCTGCAAGTATGAATATCTAATCTTCTCCAAATTTCTAAATACTATAATTTGCACCAAAATTTGTAAATGCTTTTCTAAATCGAATTACTCCAACAAAATCCAAATTTGGCCAAAGGCCATTAAATTTGCCCAATGAGAAAACTAAGATCTCCTTCAATGGATTCACAGCAATACCTCAACTACTGCAATTGAACAAACCTTCAACAAATGACATTTCCTTCACAATGTAGTTGCAACAATACATCAGCTGTTGCAATGATGAAGATGTGATAATAAACCAGCTATCACATCAATCGAGCTAGGGCAATAATACAACAGCTATTGCACCTGATAAATTCTTCAATGAAGCACAATGTAGAAACCTTGGATAGATCTCTCAACAACTCCAGCTCAGGTTGATCTTTCATAACTGAACCTGGTACTCTAGAGTCTTCAAACCCTCAAGCAATGCAAGCCTCAACTTATACCACACAGGTATGAGAAATAGAAAATAATCCCAGACATAATCAAGATGGCTTGCATTGAGCTCCTTATAAAAAATTCTATCCAACTTCAAGAAGCTTCTAGAAATAACATTATTTTATTCCTTTAAGTGACTTTATGATGTATTATTTTATTTAATCACTTTATTAAATCAATTAAATATAAAGTCATCCTTTTGATATTAATTTATTGGAATAACTTTATAAATAATTAATTTAATGTTTAATTAAAATAATCAATTAAGCTATCCTTTTGAAATATCATTAATTTGGACAACTTAATTAATTAAATTAATTAAATCATGGTACCTCCAATTCGGGACATGACACATGAAGACCCTTTTGAATCCATCTAGTTTATGTTGCAGTGATGTAGTGCAATAAATGTTGGAAATGGAGTAAGTTGGCCATGCTTTCCTTTCTTCTTTGTAGCTTTTGTCTTTCTTTTCTCCTAGTGGAATGTGGACTATTTTGTTGTCATCTGCTAACGAGATTTCTTCTTTTTTGGAGTCTACTATGCCATTAGAATTCACAAACCATTTCAGCCCAAGCAGTTCTCTAAATGTGTTGAAGGGCTCCTCCATCTCTACAACCTCAAAATCAACAATTTGTGTAACCCCTTTTATGTTTACCTCTACCTTCTTCCATGTGCCTAATGTTTCCATGCTAGAGCCATCGGCTAAACTAATGTTCATAGGTGTTCTAACAAGTTAAGGTCTTCCTAACCTCTCGCAAGTAGTTGTTGGAATGATGTTGAGGTTCATGCCAAGATCAATCATTACATGTTTAATCTTATTGTTGCTCAGAATTGTGGTAATTAATAGAGGACCATGTTTCCAATTCCGGTCTTCTACAATCCGATGTACTTGTTGTTTCTATTTATTCCAATACTTTCCTAATTGTTTCAATTTTACTAACAAATCTTTTTGTTGAGCCAATGGGGCTAGATTTTTCAACATTATCACTTCTTCTAAAAAGCATGCAATTTCGTCCTGCTATTGTATAATTTGTTTCTTTGCTTTTTCCACTATTTTGTCATGTTTCTTATCAGGCCAAAAGTGGTCATACTCTTCTTCTTCTTCCGGTTTCGATTCTTCAATAATATCTTCAATCTCTCTTCTATTCTTCCTGGCATCTGTTTCATGTCTCGTTATTACTATAGCTTTGTTTTTCTTTAATCTGGATTTCTTCATTTTGCTTATCTTCGGTGGTTGTTCTCCTACAGAATAATCTTCATTCAATGTGTTTGAGGAATAGTTATCTATTATTTGGTAGCTTTTGACTCCTCGAGATACTCTTCTAACCACTCTGGCTCCTTTGTTGTCCTATAATTCATCACTTCTTGAACGTGGGGTATTCTGAAAAAATTGTTAAGCCTTATCACATTTGAACCACAAAAAGGACATTTTCTTCTCTTCTCTGACCAACATTCAATGGCATAATGACCTATTTTCCCACAATTAGAACATGTTGCAACACTCCTTTGGCAGTTGTTTCTACCACGTCCTCTTCCTCCTCTATAATTGGATTGTCTATTATCACCTATATAGTCTTGCAATGGGTTGTTTTCTAGCATATATGCATTTTTGTTATCCCTCCATGGTGGTTGTCTATACCCTGCATTATATAGAGGTCCTTCCACCAATCCTTTAACATATGCCATGTTTCTATCTATATTTGCATCATAATTATGGTACATAGGGCATCAAGGATCAAGATGATTATGTGAGTTCCGAACCTAAAATTGGTTGGCAGAATAGTCTTCTATGAGGTGACTATCCCACTCTTGGCATGTCCCACAATACATTGAATTAGTTTTGGTCGGAACTGTCTTTAATTATACATGTAATGCGGCGGTAGTTCTCTCTCCTTAAGCTTTAGGGCAGTCATTCCAGAGGTGGCCTTCTCGTGAGCAATAGGTGCACCATATTTCTTTGGTTTTCTTTATTTCTCTTTTTGCCAAAATTGTGTTCTATATGGTTAGTTGTTCTATTGCAAGTTGTAATTTCTCAATATTCTCCTTCATATCGTCCTTTTGAGGTCTACGCCAAGTTTGGGCCTCAATGCGGTAGGCCATAGTGATTAGATCTGTGTAGGTGTTGAATATTCTGCCATCCAAAGCTGCTCGTATGTCTTTTTGAAGTCCTAAAATAAACCACTCTATCTTCTACCTCTCTGTCAATGATTCCTCCAATTTGCAGCAAACTTCTTTGAATCTTTTATCATATTCTTTTACAGATTCATCTTCTCTTTGAATGAGATCTCTCATCTTACTTACACTCTCTATGGAGATGTCTGAAGTATCAAAATTAGTGAGGAAGTCTTGTTTTACTCTGTCCCATTTTTTTCCATGCTTAGGGTAGGCCTTCTTATACCAATCTAAAACATCTTTCCAAAGTGAGGATACAAAGTCAAGTAGTTTTGGTTTATCTCCATCAATATCCTATCTTTCCCATAAAGATTCTAATAAGAATATGTGCTCTGCTACTTTTGTGGTATCTTTTCCAAATATGGGGATCTTAATTGAAGAATCCATCTTTTCCTTTTTATGTTTAAGTCCAACCTTGTGGATTTGTGAACTAGGTTTTTCTTCTTTCACCTTTATTTTTTTGACCATGTAGGGTTTTTATTCTCTACGCTTGTCTCTTGTTAGTTTTATATCAAAATATTATTTTCCTAGTATTTCTTCCCACTCTACTTCTTTTCCTTCTTCTCTCATTTTCTGGTCTTGCGATATCTCCTCTCGTAGAATCCTTCGACTCTTATATGGCTGAGGGGATGGATCCTGGCCAAGGGGTTGTGACTCTTCAAAATATCTTTTCGCTTTCTTATTTGTTAATGTCATTTTATTTGATTGAAAACATACTTCTTTGCCCAATTTCAGTCTATTCTCTCCACTTTTTCTTATTTCTTGTTTTAATTTCCTTATGCTTCTATTGATTAATTCTTCTAAATAATTTCCTTATAGGGTCTTCTTCGGAGTTTTCATAAATTCCGCAAATCTATCATCCAAGTTGATGGTAAGGTCTGATAGGTCTGGTCTAATTGTCGGACTTACAAAAGGTTGTGGTAATAATAGAGGTTTTGTCTTATAGTAAGGTCCTAATAACAATCTTTTGGATTCTCCATAGTCATTAATATTCTTCTTTAAGCTAGTTATCAATTGCTTGTTTTTTCCCAGCAAGTTTCTGATATTTTCGTAGTTTCCCAGTTCTCTTCTTTATTCTCTTTTCCTTTTTTCTTGGCAGCACCCCCTTTGTCGCTCTCAACAGCACCCTCATTGACGCACTCACTACTCATCTTCTCCACAATTTCCATCCTTCTGCTGTGTCTTCCTTCTCTTTCAATCCTCTGTTGTTGTCTTCTCTCTTCACCATTTGGGCTAGCCATGTTTACTTTTCTGACAAACTCAATATGTTCTCTAATCTTTCTTGCGATTCTCTTATCTCCTTTTGCCATGGGTGTAATTAATTTGGAGTTTCATTAATCCTTTTATTGCTTCCCATGGTAATTATTTGGTATCCTTTCCTTTAGGAATCGCATCTCTTCGAAGATCCCTTCCGGAATCTTCTTGTTGGCATATGGCTTCGAGAGATTGTTTTTGGCTACTTGTGTTGTCATTGATGACAACTAGAGTCAGTAGTATGATCTGCAGTATTAGCATTACTCATATCGGCAAAGAACTTGAGTTTTTGCACTCTACTGGCAATAAGTATGAAGAACAGGACATCCGGTTGCACAAGTGAAACTACACATGATATCGCTCACTGTACTGGATCATTATTTCGTGGTGTGGACCTCTAGGAAATCTTTCTTAGCAATTACGCTATCCTCTGATGAGTTTTGGGGTATTGTATTAAGTCGTAGTTGGAGTTAAGAGATTCCGTAGCATGATTTATTGCTTATTTTCCATTATGGCCGACATGTTTCATATGGTGTATCATGGATCTATGTGGAATATGTATTTCGTTATCTCTTATGTTTGTAACTTTATTTTGGGTCCCTACTAAAGTCTAGCCGACTTGTGTGGGTACGCTTTACTTCAAACTAAAGATGTGAGCCGACAAAGAAAAATATTATATCCTATTGTGAGGCCGACATACTTTTGAATTTCTTGTTAGCGGGTATATAAAGGAGATTTGTAAATCACTTTGAAGATATGCGAGTGGATGTGTGTGTGTGCGAAAAATGCAAGTCATGGTGGTTGATATAATATAGTTATAAGGAGAGAGTGAAAAAGAGCAGATTAGTTGTTAGGAAGTAGAACAGTTTTTGTATGTTAAGCAGTGCAGAGCAGAGCAGAGCAGAGCAGAAGTGCGATCTGGTCAGGAGATCCGGAATTTGATCTTGAGCTTCAGTGGAACTGAATCCTAGCATTTGTTGATGATGTATTCTCAGTTCAAATCTTGTTGTAAACTTTATTATATCTGTAAGGCAGTGAGCCTCTTTTTCTCTGAGCAGTGAGCTCTAGGCAGTGCGCCTGAATGCAAGTGCATTCCCCTCTTTTATTTACTTTTAACAAAGTAAACATTGTGGATTGACCTCCACCGTGGTTTTTCCCCTAATAGGGTTTCCACGTAAAAATATCTGGTGTTATGGTGTTCACTAATATGTCTGCATGTCTTGCATGTTTTCATCTGAAGTGCTATGTGAAGTTCTACTTTTGGTGTTGATAGTTTTAGATCTGCTTTTAAGTTAAAATCATTGAATACTGATTCACCCCCCCCTCCCCCCTCTCAGTGTTCCCAGTGTCCAACACTTCCCCCTTTCCATTCCCCATCCCCGGGGTCTCACAGGGTAAGCACCAAGAAGATATTCCTTCAAATTTTCATATCTTTGTTGAGTATCTCTCTTTTCCGATGTCTAGTTTTTAAAAATAAAAAATTTTGGGTGTTTTGCTCTTTATATCACCTAACCAGGGTCCCAACAACGAAACCAATGTTAACAAGAAATCTAGGGAAACATAGACTGAAGTTCTAAGCCCCAAGTATTTTCTAAGTGTTGTAGTTTATACCCCAAACTGAGTAATATAAAGATGAACACCAATGCAATCAGACATATGCTTAACTATTTATACCTCCACAAAATTACAGATAACATTATATGGATAGAACTCCAGTATCCATTATATTAATCAGATCAAAAAATGGTACATTATAATATCTTCCCCTATACCCTTGCTTAGTTCATATCTAGCCCCTATACATCTGTTCTGTTATACATTCATACATATATTTCCTTGTATCTATCACTTGTACATTTCTTTCTATCTCTTTCTCTTCTCTCTATTCTAGTCTCTTCTATCCTACTCTACCTTATTACATTCTATCATTCATATCTTCTTTTATACACACATATATGGGATGGGACTTGATCCATCTGTGATATCCCTAGTCTAGATGATATCTTTACAATATTATGCTCCACAAGTGGTTTGCGCCAAGATGCAGTATGTTTTCCTGGCCGTTGTCTTCACTGTTCTACTTTCCAGCTAACAGGCAGCTAAGGAATTTGATGAACATTGAAAACATTCATCAAAGCAAGTATGCAATAGGACACAAACAAATTTTCTTCTGAAGGCTAACAATTTTGGAGAGGAAGTTCAAGTCTTTAGAATTAGAAATACTTTAACAACCTTGTAAATGGCTAGTCTACAAAATTCTATGTCCTTTCTGAGAATAATTCACAAGCAAATAGCAGAAAACTAGATAAATAATACCTCTTCCTCTGAAAGAATGTAAGCAAAGGGTTACAGTGACTGCATGCAAGTGCTGTTCCTCCTCTTTAGATTTATGTCAAAAATTTAAAAAGGTGACATCACTTTGGCTCTATTGCTACTGCTATTTTCTGTCTGTGTTACACTTTATTACTGTCAAGAACTTTAAAATTTTAACTTATAAGAAATGGCAGCAGTCCATAATCCTTTGGTAGTTTAGTATAAATATTATAAGGCCAACTTGAGGCCGTATTGTAATTATTGCTGTTACACATTAGTATTAAGGCCAACATTGTAACAATTGATTTATTTAGAGATAGACCAAAGGAAATCAAAGAAAAAGGATCAGACATTCTCAAAAACTATCATATACTATCTTCTGTATTTTTCTTTCCGGTCTTGTTCATGTTGTGTACATAACAATATGCTAATCTCAGTCGATTTTTGGTATTCACCTAAAGCCTCCCTCCCTGATAATCTCATTATGCATTGCTTCTATATCAAAGAAATTTTTATATCAAAATCACCAAAATCCTTCTGATTCTCATAAGGCCACAGATTCTGCGGGCTAATACTATAACTTTTCAATTGAAAGCCAGATATGAATGGCTTAAGGCTAAGTTGCCAAATTTGAATCAGGGACAAGGACAGTTACAAGCATACTTCACAAACTTGGAGTCAGTAGACCCCAAATTTAAAAACTCGGGAAAAACTTGGGAAAACTCTACTAAACTTCGTAACTTCAAAAATTACTAAGAGCCAAAAAAATGGATATTTTTAACTCGACAGACATGTTTTTCACTCTACAGTTACATTTTTCATTATAAACTTACGTTTTTTAGTCTATAGTCGCATTTTAGCCAGTCTTGGTACTGGTTCGGATTCTGGTTTACAGGTTTAGTCCAAAAAAATTGGGGTTGGATTCATTTTGGGTTTGTCCATACAAAAACATATAAAAATCAGAAATATATACATATTTGCAACAGTAATTAAGTTCAAAATACCAAACATAGCATCATATATTGTATAATAAACAAAACCACCATAGAAATAAAAAATATTACAATGCCAATTAGTCAAACTTGAATGCCATGATATATATTATTCATTAAAATTAAAAAACAATAGTATCAAGTGTCAACAATCAGCCATCATTGATCAAGCATCATCATATGGGTCTTCAAAAATGTCATCACCATCCATATTATCGAAACATAATAGAAGGCATTATACACTAACTACAAGTAAGCATCAAGTAACATTAGGGAAGAGTGTCCAATTTGATGATGATATTGTAGATGAAGATCTGTAGGCAAACTTGGAAGTAGAGTTTGCAAACTCGGGCTTGGAGAGTACTGGACAAATCGAATGAGTTTAGTGGGGCTCTGGGGGCAACCACCTAACAGGATCAAGGGGTAGCACCCCTTGTGGGAGTCTAGGGGCAATGCCCCTTGTGGGGGTCTAGGGGTAGCGCCCCTAGCAGGGTCGAGGGGCAACATCCCTCATGGGGATCTAGGGGCAATGCTGCTTGTGGGGGTCCGGGGGGAGTGCCACTAGCAGGGTCGAGAGACAACATCCCTCGTGGGATAGGGGGGTAGCACCCCTAGCATGTTCCTCCTCAACCCAGGCCCAAATTAAGACCTCCAAAACCACACAAACCTTCATGGCGTACATCATTTCGTGTTCACAATAAGAGAACTATTTTTGTTTTGCATTCACAAAAATGACTTTGTTTTCGTCTTTAAAATGGATCCAAATCCACATTATAGGGTTTTGGGAGGGGGGGGAGGGATTTTTACTTTTTGGTCAAACTTAGAAGTAAAAGATAAATAAATAAAGCGTTGAAATACGCCACTTGGGCATCATTCCCCCCCAAGTTCGTTGCGGGTATGCCCGAGTTTGTCCTAAATGGACCTGCGGGCAAACTACAAGACCTTGGGCAGCCCCCAAGGCGAACCAAATTCAGACCCGTATCTAGGCCGAACTAAACCCAAACTAAGGGGCTTTTCCCAACGAACTAGTAACAAAACATTTTAGGGCACTCTTTCCAAAATACAAGCATTTTAAGGGTCGTGTTTTTCAATATACTGTCATGGTTTTTAGTCTACAATCATGTTTTATGGCACATTTTTAGTATATAGGCATTTTTTAGGCACATTTTCCTATATACAATCACATTCCTCAATCTATCATCACATTTTAGGTTACATTTTTTAGCATACAAGCATTTTTAGGGCACATGACAAGGACAAGAAAATTACTAGTTTTTGCTACATTTTTGCAACGTTTTTGGTCAATTTTTAACAAATTTTTCCCACATATCAATGAATTGCAAATTAACCTTGGAAAAACTTGACATGAGAAATTTCTTGCAAATACCTGGTAACTTGCCAAGTACTTTGTGAGTTTGCAAACTATGGATGCAAGTACATGGTAGGTGGGTATGGTAAGCCAATATGGTGTAAGATAGCAACCCTGTTTTTGTTTTTTTAGAAATCTCTGACTGCTGGTAGCTTGTTTCAAGATTGTTTGTGTTTGTTTCTTTTTTTCAATATGCTATTGCAAGATACAGGAAACACTAAATACTAGAACCTTTTCAATAAAGATTGCAACCAACAACATGAGCCTTCATTTCTTGATTATATCAGAAAATTACAACATTAATTTTCAGACCTGGGTACAAGAGATTTTCATGACAGCAGCAATATTGAGTCTTCTTATTGGCTCGAACAGCACCAACAGATGAACTCCTTGTATTTTCTAATGCCTAGGCCTATCTTCCTCAGCAACCAAAGCACTCCAAACAAAACCCACGAATGCTGGTCATTTCATGGTTTTCTGAGCAGCAAAGGGACAGCTTTCTCAAGGGGTTGATCCTCCTTTAAAAATCAACAACTCCACTAAAAAATGCAAGCTTGGACTCTTTTGAATCGGCTTGAGAGAGCCCTTTCATTAAATCAACACCCATTTCATTTGATCAATCCATGAGAGAGCAATGTGTGAAAAACCAGGTTCAGGCCCACCAAACAAAATATCTAGAAAGTGCAGATAAACACTCAAAAACACCTAAATACCACACCAAAACTGAAGCACAACCAAAGCACACCAAAAACTCTTAGAAATACTGGAAAAACTTCATGATTTCTTTCACCAAAATTGAACTTTGAAAGCTCATGTGATCTCAACTGTGAACCAGCACTAATATCTGATTAGGGTGGATATTTCACCACCGAAACCAGCCAAATGATGGAAGGTTTTCATCCTCACAACGCAGCCCAGGCAACCAAGAAATAATCCGGTAGCATCTCACTATGTTGACAAGTCTAGATGTTGAAAATGAGAGCCAAACACAAATTATAAACCTCTAAGGTGAATGGACTTCAAATGACTTTCAATTCCTCCCTAAAAGGTACGCCCTTTTCCTCATTTAAATAGTTTAACATTATAAAATGTTATCTCCCTTCCTTATGGCGTCCAAGCTCAAGAGGAGATATAATATTTGATTGACTTTATTTTTTTTAAAAACAACATAAAGTTGTTCATTAGGCACCTTGGTACCTTTTCCATGACCACTTTCCCCTCAATATTAAATTATAACATTAATTTATAATGCAACTTTATTAAACACCTGAGTGGTCTAATTAAACAAATATTAATCTACAACCTTAGGCTCTCCAACTGAAAACTGGATTAAAATGTTGCTGCAAGAACACAAGCCTGGAACCAACTCCCCCAAAGGTGACTCACTAAAAATGGCACCGCTATAAATAGTAAGTGGATGCCAAATGCTCAAAATTGAGCGAAACTAAAGACCAATGAGGAAACTATGACCAACTGAAGATGGCAACACTGTGACCAGCCACTACTATAAATAGAAACCCCTCTAAAACACCCAATGTTGAACATCAATGCTGGCAACTGAGTCCCCTAACCACATCAACTAGCCTATGGGAACTCTGGAATAGGCTAATTGAGTCTCAGTACTACTCAGGAGCGAGAAGGGGACATTACATATGGCAAAACAAATTAGGTTGATCACATCCATACAAAAAAAAAAAAAAATTATAAATATATACATAGTTGCAGCCCAAAAACAATATTTAAATTCAAAATATCACATATCATGCACATGCTGAAAAACTACCATACATATTACTTTTTTGATATACAATATAGTAATTTGATATAAATTTGCCAAACTCAAATGTCATGATAAATATTCATTGCTCAATATTAAAATAATAAAACCAATAGGTTAGATAAACCACAACCAGCCGCAATGCCACTTGCACAAGAAGCATGTCAACTATCTAACTCCTCAAAAAGTATAAATTGTGTGTCAGCAGAAACATCCAAGTCAGCTCCCTCTAGGTCTACATTTCACAACTTTGTTGCACCTTCCTTGTACTCATTGTGTTTGTGCATAAGAAGGCACAAGTTGGAATGCACGAAACTAACTCCTCTACCTTACTTGATGCCAATCAAATGCACTTCACCTATGTCACCATATTCGACCGAATTTCATGTTGAAATTCGAAATTCGTCGAATTTCAAAAAAATGTTTCAAATTCGTCTAAATTCGACCAAATTCGGCAGTCAAATAAGGGCGTTGAAAATTTTCATAAAGCGATTTTTTTTTTAGGGTTTTTTTAAGTTTTTTTGTTATATCGCTGTCGGCCGACATTTGATATTATTTCATCTCTCTCTCGCGTCGGCGTCTGCAAGTCATTTCATTTTTCAGTGTTCGCTTTTGCTTGTCTATCGCGGCTTCAAATCTCTACTTCGACGACTCCAGTGGCCGTCACTTGCGTCGGCGTGCGGCCATCAACAAATATCGACTTTGCCTTTACCAGTGGCCGTCACTCTGCGTCCCCCTGTAGGTTGCGGGCCTGCGGCCATCAACAAAGTTTTGCTCCAACTTCATCCGCGCCGGTTCCTCTGCTACGAAATCACAATCCGCGCCGCAACTAAATCATCCGAACTCAGCCGTCGAAGGAGGTAGAACGTAGAAGATTTTTTTTGTTTTTTTTAAATTTAGGGTTCCAAATTTTATGCGAATGATTTTTAGTTTTTTACTATTAGCCATTAGGTATCCAAAGTTCTAAAAATTTAAACTATATTTAATATATTTCATTTGTTTTAATATTTAATATTTTATTTTGTATTTAAAAATTAATATTATGTTTACAGTTTACTTATTTCATTTTTATTGTAAATGTAAAATACGAAAATGTAAATTATATAAATATATTTATATTATTATAGACTTCAAAGTTTCAGTTATTAAGTTTATTAATATTTAGTATTTTTTTATTAATATTAAAAGCTTCTTAATATTTTAGTATTTTTATTATTTTATATTTTATAGATTTTAGGTACTGAAAATTATATTAATAAAATTATAGATTTCTAGTACTTATTATTTATTAATATTTAGTGTTTTCATTTTATTTTTATATTAATAAAAATATGTTAAATATATTTATGTTTATTAAAATTAAATTTAGTATTTTTTATTTTGTTTTTAGATTTAAAATAAGAAATCTATATATTTTGTCTCAATGTTGTTTGAAATAAAATTGTGGATGTTTTAACTTTTAAATATTAAATATTATTTTGTCATTCAAACATGCAGATTATGTCTCCCAAGAAATCAACTGCGGAAGCATGGAAATATGTCACTCGCAATGGAACTGACCTCAAATGCAACAGGTGTCAGAAACCTTTTATTGGCGGTTTAACAAGGGCAATGGACCATTTACTTGGTATTACAAATGGTGCAGGAGGAGGTGTTACAGCATGTCCTGACGTTACCCCACAAATGAGAGCTGCTTTAGAGAAAGAACAGTCCTCTTCAATTAGAGGAAAGATGATGAAAACACACAAAAAACAGAGAATTGAAGAGGATATGTCTCAATCTAGATTCTCAGCATCTATTATGTCTTCCTCTTCTGGTTTATCCAAACCGGTGAGGGCATCAACAGAGAGTGGAACATTGAAAAGCTTCTGGAAACCAGTAGAGAAACAGGAGGTGGATGATGCTGTAGCTGATTTGTTTTACACAAGTGCTATTCCATTCAATGTTGCAAGAAGTCCACATTTTCGTAATGCTGTTCACAAAATTGCAGAGTTTGGCAAAGGGTACACTCCCCCAGGTTCAGAGACTATCAGGACAACTCTTTTGCAGAGGTCAAAAGATAGAGTGACTGATAAACTAGCTACTATCAAATCCTCTTGGAGGAAAACAGGTTGCACTATATTGAGTGATGGATGGTCAGATATATGTCAAAGGCCATTGATAAATATTTTGGTGGCTTGTCCTGAAGGTGTTGTGTTTTTGAAAGTGATTGATGCCATGAACCACAAGAAAACTTCTGAGTACATTTTTCAAATATTAGAGGAAGCCATTCTTGAAATAGGGGTGGAAAATGTGGTTCAAGTGGTAACTGATAGTGCCGCAAATTGTGTGGGAGCTGGGAAGCTGATTGCAGAGAAATACCCACAAATATATTGGAGCCCATGTGCAGCCCATTGTCTTGATTTGTTGCTTCATGACTTGGCTAAATTCCCATGGGTACATGAAGCTATTCACAGAGGAAGAGCAATTGCAAATTTCATAAGGAATCATCGTCTCACATTGAGTCTTTATAGGCGGCATGCATCCAGGGAGTTGTTGAGGCCTTGTGAAACAAGATTTGCTTCATTTTATATCACTTTGAAAAGAGTGGTTGAAGAAAAGGCAGCTTTGAGGTCTGTAATTTGTTCCAATGAATGGGAACACTCAGTGCTTTCTAAAGGTCCTAAGGGGAAGAACGTAGAGCAAATCATTCTGAATAGCAATTTCTGGGAAAGTGCAGCCAAGGTTTTACTCATATGTGAACCAATTGTTGACGTGCTTCGTATGGTTGATGGTGACACTCCTTGCCTTGGCATGCTTTATGAAAGCATGGACCGTTGTAAGGAAACTATTCAAAAAGCACTCAATAATGTAGAAGCAGAATATATGGAGATATGGGAGGTAGTTGATTGCAGATGGAAAATGATGCACACACCTTTACATGCAGCAGCTTGCTTTTTGGAGCCTAAATTGTTTTCTATTGATAGAGAAGGTGACACTGAAATTATGGGAGGGCTTTTAGAAGCTGTTGAAAAGTATGAATCAAATCCATCAATTTCAGCACTAATCAGAAGTCAATTTTGGGTATACAAAAGAGGAGAAGGGATGTTTGGAATGTCAGCAGCCAAATATGACATGACACATGTACCTGCATATACATGGTGGATGACCTATGGAGCACAAACTCCTGAGCTACAAAGGTTTGCTATTCGAGTTTTGAGTCAGGGAGCAAGTTCGTCAGCTTGTGAGAGGAACTGGAGTTGCTTTGACCACATCCATTCCAAAAAGAGGAATAAATTGTTGTCCGGAAAGTTGGGAGATCTTGTCTATGTTCGCAGCAATTTAAAATTGCTCACGAACAAATCAGCAAAGGACTCTTCATCACAACAAATTCGTGAAGACATAGCAGCACTAGATGCAGATGAGCCTGACTTTGCAGATGAAGAATTGAGTACTGATACAGATGATGATGATTTAGCATCTCAGCCAAGTGCTCTTGATGACTTGGAGCTTTTTTGAAGTTCTAAAGTCTTTACTGTTATTGTACCTTTTTGACAAAAGAACATCTTCACAATCGTGATTTCACATGTTTCTTATGGTTTATATTTTATAAATGTGTCATTTTTTTGTAATGATTCAAATATATGTATCAATGTTAAACTATTTAGAGAATTGTATGGAGATATTACTTATATTTATAAAAAAAATAAAAAATTTACATGAGTCGAATTTTATTCGAATTTTATACTTTTCGAATTTTTTCCTTGTCGAATTTCATTCGAATTTCAATGTTGTCAATCAATTAATTGAACCGGTGACTTCACTAAGTGGATTAAAGAATATGTACTCCAAGTCAGCTCAAATGAAGAGGAACTAGCAACCTACTAAGGCAAAGTGAGAGAGTTTGAGTTATTAAATTGTAAATTAAACTTCAAATTTGAATAGAATAATTTTAAAAATGAAAAAAAAAAATCATATTTGGAGAGTTTGCAATAAAATTTTGATCACAAGAGTCTACATGTGTGGCAATCAATGGCCATTGAAGTACCACCAAGAGTGAACATCCTTCCTATACCTGTCATGGAGAGAAGAAACACTTTGACCAATGGAGGCTACAAATTCAGCAATCTCACTCATAACTACATCCTCTATATCAAGATTGAGGAAGAATTTAATAAGCGATTGCCTATACCCTTCACTAACTTCTATATCACTATATGGTGGCACCCTTCTTGCAAAGGAAAGATCTCATTGTTGTAATATTTGGAGTGAATGCAAAAGCAAGAAAATGAAGTGGGAAGGTCATTCTATTCCATTGCTTAGCAAAAAATTTCTACACCTTTTTGAAGAATTGAGGATCTTGCTCTTTGCATTTATGATGGACTTCATATTCTCAATCGCTGAATTGATGCCACCATATATCTCTCCCAAACATGGCTTATCTATGTCAATAAAACAAATCATACTCATGATTGGCTCAGTGAAACTAAGAAAATATTCCATATGATCTAACAAATTATCATTTAGGATCATTTGCTTTATGCATGTTGCCCTCTCACTATTGGATTGCCTCCACATGGAGCAAAGTTAGTTGATGACTATGCTAGAAAGCTCCTACTGGACTTCACAAGTCAAATCAAGACAATTGTTAGATGTGAATCGGGTCTCAAGATGCTAAGGTGAATGTCAAGTTCATGATGGCTATTCAGAAGATACATGATTCTATAGATGTCAGCATTATTTGTATTGAGTGTTTCAATATTTGTCAATCTTAAGAAATATCCATTAAGGGGCCAAGTTGGACAGGAAGACTATGGCATAGGAGGACCCAATTCTATAGTGGACTATGCATGGGTCCACTTCTTTGACAACCATACTAACTATTTGTCCGTTTCTAAAAGGAACCAATCTACTTATAACTTTATCTATTCTATTAAAAAAACTAAGCTTACCTTCAAAAGCGCAGAGAAACTTGTAGTTGTACATAGCACCTTGCATCTCATTGACTACAACACGCTTATGTATAAAAAAAGTCCAACAATCAATGGGACATAGAGCAAGTGGAGCCTACATAAGTTGATGATGGTTGGTATTGGTTTGGAAAAGCTTGACCTCGAGGAGTCCAATACTTGCACTAATGAGGAGTTTGGCACATGCCCTAGGAATGATTTAAAATATTGGGACATTGATCAATTGAATTCGAATTTTGATGTAATATAGTATAAAATATAAATATATTCATATTCGATATTTTCATTGTTCAATTCAATATGTTTAATATTTCAAAGTTTCATTTATTTTTCCTTATAAGTTTTTTATAACTAATTTTTCAAATACTATATATATTTGCACAGCCATCCACCACCGACTGCCAAATCTAAGCCCTTGGTCCACCGTCTCCAAGACCTGTCCCCCCTTTCAAAGACTTCGTGCAACTATGTTTCAAAATGATGATTTGCTCCAATTTCTAATATAACATTTATATATCCGAAGTAAATAATTAAAGTGATTCGCCAGGGTTTCTAAGCTTCAAATAAACCACGCTCCCTTAACTACCCCTAAACAGCACTCACTCAAAGATTACTGGAACGAAAAAAAGGAGTGCATGCATCTACCTGTTTTGAAGGCTTGGAAGTAGCAGAACCATCTTCCTGCCACCAGTTAACAGAGCAAATGGGTCTGATAGTACTCTGTCTTCTGACTGAAGGAACACCCACACGCCCAAATAATTTGGCATTACAGTTCCTAAGTTTTGTAGTACGCAAAGCCCCGGGTGGAGGAGATATCAACAATGACTGCCCACGTACGCACTGGGCGGGGCTTGCCATTATTAGCCAGATCCTAAAACGTCAATCCAAATCAGTAACCCTAACTCACCATAACTGTCAACAATTTTTTTTTTTAATATCATATCAGATTCCATGGTCCATGTGAGTAAAGCTCTGACCTGCGATTGACCCCTATTCTACATCTCTCAAACGCTCAGGTGCTATTGAGTCATCTCTTTTCTCTCAAAAAACTCGATAATTCCCACCGTCTCGTTGTCTTAACCCGGCTTAGCCATGGGTTTTTCATAAATATTAAGGCTGCACCCGAAGTTACCTCAGTCTTCAGTAACAACAGCGAACCGTAATAATCACAGGATGGAAGACTCGACTCAATACCACCACGTTTCAATCCAAATTCTAGCATAAAGTATATTATTGTAAAGATGGAAAACTGGCAGCGTAAATCCGTGTACGATGGAATTTGGGGTCACTAAATGAATGAATGCATGGTTTTTAATGACGTTCACGAGACCATCAGTCTATGGGACCAAGCACCGAAATTTTAACTATTTTCAAGTCCTTTTCCATGTCTGCCCTTCTATTATAGATCTTGACCAGAAAGTCAGCAGTTTTGAGGAGCCTAATCTCCTTAAAAAGCTCATTTAGGTTATCCACCTTGAAATTGTCTTCATACTCGATACGGATATCATCATAAGCAGCACACTCAATTATGAAGTGCCATTCAGTTTTGACAATCCCTTTGTTGCAAAAAATACAGGTTCTTTGCTCCCAAGCCTCCTTGGGGACAGCCCACCTACCTGTCTCACATCTAAGATGGTGTGACCCGATTCTTAATTGAGCGACCAAAAGCCTAGCCTTGCCTTTAAAGGAATAGAAACTCTAGAAGATAAAGAATAAAATAATAAGAAATAAAAAGTTATTCAAAGGCACTTAGTTTTATGTAGATGAAGATGTAATCTCAACGTAACTAGGAGGAAGATTTAATCTTTAGAAGAAAAAAGGAACGGGAGTGTTGTGCCTTTTATTCACACTTCATTTTTGGCTTGTCAAATGGGACCCCCTTTGTTACTTTTTTATATGGCTTCTCTTGTTTGTCTTTTTTTCTTAAGTGTTTTTTTTTATTGTTTACTTTGTGTTTTGTTTCTTGTTCAATTTTTTGGGGTTTGTCTTTCAAATATGACATTTATATCGGCCCTAATTTCCAATGTCTTCATTTCTCCTTCCCAGGGGCTCATTCCCATCAAACATCGAGGTTCGACTTTACAACATATCTCAAGCTCCAAGATTGATCCTCAATCCTCAATTCTCGACGTGTGATTGTCTTGTCAAACTTGGCTATTGCATGGCACCATATTTATTATTTTGACATGCATTAGTGTTGATCTTTAGTGTGCATAAGGGGTAGGGTTTTATGGTTGATTGATACATTTCAATAATCACTTTGCTCGTTTGCTTTGGATGTTTGTGCACTCTTTGTGTGTGTTCTTTTGTGTGTTTGGTGCTCTTTCCTCTAGGTTTTCTTTTGTGTTTGTGTTGGTTTTAATGTCTATTTTGGTGTTTGTGTTCATGTTTCTACCTTTGCTTGTGTTCATAGGTGTCTTCCCTGTGTTGTTCTCACCTTCGCCATTGTTGCCAGGTAGGGTTTCATTTCTTTCACTTTGGGTTAATGGCATTGTGTTTTTTCACCTTTGGCTCACCCCTTGTTGGCATTTCTTCTTTTCATTGTCTTTGTTTCATGCCTTGTGTTGTTTGTTGTGCTTTTCCTTCTCAAATTCAATTTGGCCCTTCATTTGTCTTGTTTTATTTGCTTTGTTCTTCATTTTTTGTTTTCACTTTTGGGCCTTGTCAAATCCTCTTTGGTCCCATTGTGTTGATCAAGATTATTGTGGCTATGTCACTACACTTCATGGAAGCATCATACCATTTAATGACTTAATGTTAATTGGACATAAATTTTAGGTCATGATCACTCCTCAATCCCTGATCTCCCAATATCATGCTTTAGATTTTAACTAAGTATCTTGGGCGTTGGCAATCAAGATTATATCTTATCCTATGACCATTTTGAACATAAGGATCGGATCATTCTTGATCCCTGATTCCCAACACCTTGCATTCAAAAATGCTTAAGTACTTCAAATTTCGATGTGTAGACTTTCATGATAACATCTAATCTATTTTTGGATTAACGTTACATGCAATCTTTGACCCTCAATCCCCAATATCCTAATCCATACTAATTGAATTATTTTGGACATCAACAATCGGAAGTTCATCTTACCATGGTACCACTAGTGACTTGAATAGCAGATCTTTCCCAATTCTTGACTTCCAACACACTACTCCAAAAGATGAAATATTACAATCAGGACTCCACCCCCACATCTACCTATCTTCGAAAAATACTTTAAGAAATGGTGTTGAAGCCCAACCCCTAACATATCTTGGCTTTTAAGTGGTATTTTCCAAAAAAATCAAGTTATCACTAATAAGGTTAAGGCAATAAGGCTAGTCCTTGATCCTCAATATCCAATACCAAAGAAACATCGGGTTAGTGATGAAGTTGCTAGTTGGTTTTTCAAGTACAAGTCATAAGGTCTTCTCAATACTTGATTTTTGATGACTATCATTGTCTATTACCACATGGAATTGAGGCATCAAGAGTCGTCTATCCAGATATTTTGTGGTACCTATGATAAGTATTATGCTCAAAACCCAATCCCAAATAGGATTGTTTAAATTTTCTCAAGTATGGATTCTAAGCTTTTACATCAATGGATATGAGATATGGCTGAGTCCCGAAACTTGATAATGAAGCTTGTTTGAATTTTGATTGTGTAC
Organism: Sequoia sempervirens; assembly: GCA_007258455.2. Classification (NCBI taxonomy): domain Eukaryota; kingdom Viridiplantae; phylum Streptophyta; class Pinopsida; order Cupressales; family Cupressaceae; genus Sequoia; species Sequoia sempervirens. The sequence goes on from VDFB02253324.1 coordinate 49,832, forward strand.
AAACTTGAAGTGATATTTTTATGAAATTTCATGCAATTTTTTCATAAGCCTTAATCATGATATGTGTCTAAATTTTCTAGGAAATATGCAAGGTGGTCAAACAAAGATGAAGTATAAGTTCAAAGGCTATCACCGTCCTTTCAAAATGTTCTCTTCACATAATGAGATTGGGAATACAAACCTTGGGCATATGAACGTTGAAGAATTCTTACAGGGGATGCATAGAGAAGTAGATAAAACAAACTTGACCCAAGCTTTGGTAGTTTCAAGATTGGTGGAAGTAGTTGCTTTTATAGTATTAGTGCAATCACAAAGCTAGTGTGAACGTGTGCCCAAATTATAATAAGAAACAAAGGAAGATATTTGTCCCATCAAAGGAAGTGGTTTTAGACATTAGTTCTAAAATGGTTGAAAGAGTATTTGGCCATTCAATTTTTGCCAGATATGATGAAGTCTCCATGGAAATAGCTTTGAGATATTATGATAAAAACAATAGGCAAGCCACAGACTTCATAAAAAATAATTTCCTCCTTACTCCCAGGAAGATTGCACAAAAGATGGCCAAAGTGAAACATAGAAGTGAATTCAATGAAGATTCCAAGGATCTCATCACACTATTAAGCAAGATGGAGGGCTATCCCTCTACTAAGGATTGTCATATTTGGATGTGATATTATATCCTTAAGATAGAAAAGGGAAACAGGATTGATTAGGGAACAATAATCAATGATAATATGCATGAGAAATTGAATGAAGTATTAGAATGCACCAAGTTTTACATGACATCATACTTGGTGTATGTACTAGCTTACCAAGCTACTTTTCTAATATTGAGGAGAGTGGGTTCCTTGCAAATGGGAGAAACTAAAGTTTATCATCATTATCCCCAACTAGAGCTAAAAGAAAGAAAGAAAGAAGCATTATTTTTTGGTCAATGATGCCTTTATTTTTGCTATAATTCAAGGTTTCGAGAATGATTTTGCTAAAAGGCTATCAATGGAAGTAACTTTTGAGTTGAAGAACTAGGGAATTGGTACATCTAATTCAAAACATTAACTTAAATTTGTAGCATTGCAAATTATTGTTGCTTACAATTTCACACTAGGATTAGCACCCTCTTTGGCATTTGTGATTAATTATTCTTGTGATGTACCTATTTTTTCATCTTTTTGGAAACTTAATTAGATCCTTATTTATCGGGCCCTCACACAACAAATTATTCTTGGACCCTAGCACAGTGCACTAATGTCCTATTTATTCATGTTTAATTTTTTGAATTTGAAAGTCAACCTCGGTGTGATTTAGAAAATAACTTTGTTTGTTGACCTCTCTAAACAATTATTTTTATATTGTTCATATTTATCTATATAACTTTTCCCTCCTTCACAAGTTTGGAAGAGAAACTAGACAACTAAGACAATTAATGCAGTCAAAAGGGAAAATCAGAACCAAGACAATCCAATGATCAAAGATACAATTCAAGCCAATTACAATCTACAATCTATCAAAAAATTTGTGCTCGAGTATTGTATGTTGTTTCTTATTTATTGTTATTATTATTATGTGTGCTAATATTTGTAGGATCTTAAGGAAACTCTTCATCCTTCTTGTGTGAGATTGACACGGATGCATCAATCCAACAAGAGTTTTAGATTTGAGTGGTATTATATCATTGTGTGTTTATCATTATCTTTATTTTTTTGCCTCTGGTTCCCCAAGAGCACACACTTTTATCATTCATCATCATTACCGATGTGGAGGTGGAAACACCAACATGAGGTTTGACCAAGGCAAGCCCCTATATGACACAACCCTTTTCCCTCTAACTATTTTTCAAGTTTGTGGGTTACTGTTTTGTATAATGGATTAGACATCTCAAATATTTTGAAGGCTCCTAAACCATAGCTCTTGTCTTTGTGGACTCATCATTGATAAATTAGGGAAAATTGATTATTCAAACATACCTGCACTTCAAATCCTAATTTTCATAGTCATGGATCTTCAAACAATGCTTAGCTCGTATAGGCATTAAAACCCTAATTTTTGGCACTCCTAGACACCTATGGTCCTACCTAATCTACTCTAGCTTCCAACACAAGGTTCTTAGCATCTTTTGTCCAAATTTGATCTCTAATTCTAATATTTTATTTTGTAACTTTTACATTATGTCATATTTAGTCAACTTGATTATCATTCTTCTAGTCCATTACATCATTATATCAATCCTTGCACTACAAACAAAAAAAAGATGAAAACCCTAACTATCATGTTTGGCTCTCCCTTGGGGACAACATCCAAACACTATCTCCTGGTTTATTTTGTGTCCCTAATGTTTAAGGTGAAAATATCGAATTAGGTTAGGACATTTTGCCTAGATCTCCCTTTTCACCAACTAACATTTTCATGAACCTAAATTAGCTCACATTTGAAGATCTTTTGATTTAATTACTTGATTAAGACACTAGATTATTTAAATATCGTATTTACATTTGCAATCATTGTATGTTTACTTTAGAAAAATAAAGCATTTAAAATCTTTATTCTTTACAAAGAACAAACCTAAAACACATTCTAGTCGTTTGACATATCATTAGTCAACATATTTATCTTTCCATCACTTTCTTCTAGATACTCCACTTACTAGGAGAATTTATGTGTCCTAAAACTTGTACTTGATTTATGAGTTTCATGACCTAGTGTACTAAATCTAACACTCTTGTAAGAAGTTATCAACTTATGGCTTCTCGTACTTTGAGTAGCTTCAGTGTTAAGCCTGATTTTGTTATCTATTTCACTCAAGGAACTAATACAAAACAATCATCTTTTTTTTCCACTCCTACCTCGCCAATGATTTCTAAGTCACAACCACTTCATGATTTTCTTGGGTTTGATAACTTTGTGGCCTATGTTCATGAGGACCAAATTAAAAAACTTGACAATGACTTAGTCAATCTCCAACTATTCTTCCTTGGAGAAGTTGTCCCTCTTATAGACAACCTTAGTAAATATTGCTTCATAATTCACAAGGTGTGGAAGTTCTATGTAGCCTATCTCACATAGTGGATTCAAACATTATGACATCAACTAATTATGCAAAAATTCTCAACAACACATCCTCTCAAAACCAAATGGGGACACAAGTGTCAATACCCATGATAACATCTCCTATTCTAACATTCTTGCTTCTTCTACTATAACCACTACTGCACAATTAATACTATCAACACTAGTCTTGGGGTTGCATGTGGAAATCCTATAAACTAATATAGCTTTGTCCCACCTTTAGCCACCCTCCCATTTACTTCTCAAAATTTTAATCCACCTATTTTGCATGTTGTTAATCAATCTCACCCACAATTCACTTACCAAAATACCAATCAATTATTGCTAGCGCTAGTTCTTCATATTCTACCAATTCTCAAACTATCTCACCTATTGATCCTGTCATCAACCAACTCTTGCAAAATATGAGCTCTTTATAACAACAAATATCCAATATGAATAAAAAATCAATCCCGATCCAATCCTCCATCATACTTCACTCGTAGTCCTTTGTCATTCACAATCTTAAAAACTCCAATATCACAAAACATTAAAACATCTCGTAAAGAGAAGTATAATGGAAAAGGAGACCATAATAATGATGTGTCAACCTTTATCAGACTATGTAGTGATTTCCTCTTCGAGGATGTTCTTTTAGCCAATATCTTTCCTCGATCATTAAAATTCATGGCCTTGGATTGGTTTTGTTCATTACCCAATAATTCAATTCCTTCTTTTTAACAACTTATCAATCAATTTCTCAAACATTTCCAAGCTAATATCAAACCCCAAGTCACATTGACTAATTTAGTTAATTGTAAGCAAGGAGGCAATGATAGAGTGATTGAATTTATAGGGTGCTATCGAGCCCTCTTCTCTCAAATCCCATGTTCTCTTCCAGATGCTGATGTGCAATGAGTTTTCATTGGAAATCTATGGCTGCACATTTGAGATAAGATTATATTGATGTAATATCCTTCATTCACACATCTTTGCATGACTCTTTGTGATTGTCAATTATCAATTAGCTAGTGTGAGGGTTTGTCCTCAATAGCTCTTGTTGGTCAATTAGAGGTTGTCACTCTTTATTATTGATCATTTAAGAAACAAAATAAAAACTTCATCAAGATAAATTCTCCTTCTTCCAACAATATTTAAACACAGGTTGCGGTTGAAACACCTTAAATAATGTGGCCCCCTATCAATTTAAACCAAAGAATAAACAATTCTCACAATTTTTTGAATCCCTCCATTCCACCATGCTACAACTTATTAACAATAACTTCATCAACTTCCTTGTATTTATCCTATAGACACTACTAAACCTTTACATCCTTCTTTTGACCTGAAGGCCTTTTGTCAATATCATCAAACACTTGGGCATGAAATCAAGTGATACATTCATCTTAAGCACCAAGTGCAGGACCTCATTGATCTAATGTTATTTAGGTAGCCAATGTGAATGATAAAGGAAATATATATGTTGCACCTTTGAATCAAAACTTGAAAATTTATACCAACCCATTACCTAGCCATTCCACTAATCTTGTAGAGTTATTTGTCGACACATTACTTGTCTCCATAAGCTCTAATCATAAAAGTAAACCATTAGGAAATGTAGTTCCCACGATAGATGTTCAGCCTCACGAAGAACAACTTAAAATCCTTTTGAATATTACCTTCATCTATATTGATGCCTCTATTGATGCACCTGGTGGTGAATATAGTCACACAAGAGTTCCTTTACGTGCATGATTTGTACCAAGACAAGTATGAGCAATAAAAAGTCTCAATTAGAGTGCATGATGGGTCTATATGTCCTAGCACTAGTGCCTTGACCCTTCGTATCCATGTTGAACCAAAAATCTTGGATGTACCTTTTTCCATAATTCCTACCTCGGACCAATTTTGTGTGAATTTAGGTCATTTGTGGCTTACTTCCATTAGTGTGGTCCCCTTCATTATCCATAAATAGCTAAAATTTCCATTTTAAGTACAAGTCCACACTATACATCAAAATGGGTTTAGGCCCTTGTCTCTTTGTGGGAACTTTTCACTTGATTACTTTTGGTCACAACCAACATAGCCCATTTGTTCCTATGATGATGTCATTTTTCTATCTCATCAAAAAATCAAAGCTAGCCATATTTCTCAACCATGTATCAACAAAACCTCATCTACCATTGTAACTGCTACCCTTGATGCTCCTTGATCTCTTGTGGCTATGATAGTAGTCCCTCATGTTCTCTAGGTAGTGAATGAATCATGGCTTGAACTGGGTATCCTCTCTCAACTCCAAGAATCTAGTGTCTATGTTGAGGTTCCACCTTTTCCATCTTATCTAGGACCACAGGGAAAACACTCAACATAGTCTAGACTTTCTTGCACTTTGGGGAAAGCTTTTGTTCCTCCTATCTCTTCAAATTATAGAGGAAAGAAGTCTAATGTATGAAAATATCCTCCTCATGTTATCTCCAAACCTTTGGTGGTTCCTTTTGTTCCTCCTCTTGCAAATGAATAAAAGGAACTGACATTGGTAAATGCTTGGGTTCTCCCTACAAAAACTTTGAATTATATGTGATGAAATTGAAATACGACAGAACCCAAGAGATGGTGTTGTGCTATGGCTCACCAACTTGTTGTAGGGGGTGAACCTTTGCCTAAAAGATCCTTCTCCCATGTAGTTGGATCCTGACAAGACCCCACTACACCCACCCATCTACACCATCCCTTGACTATACTTCACCCTTATCACTTAAGCATGAATCTAAGCCCTACCTTTCTTAGCCAAGTCAAAAGATAAAAATATCACCACCTTCACCACTGTCGAGCCCACTTTATTCTTCTATTCCTCCTATAAAAACTTCTAGTTCACCTATGATTGATATTGCTCATGACCATGCTGTTAGTACTATCATATCACCCATTGTGGTATATTTTGATAGTGATTCAGATGACATGGTCAAACCATTAGAAAACCATTTAGAATTTCGTCCTTGATATTCACATAGCTAATGAACTTAGCTTTGGGGGGCATGCATGATGATCCTTCTCTAGTGAGTGATCCATCATGTTTTGAACCTGTTGGGGTTGATAATGAACCCCATAGCTCCCAGAAATCACCTACAACAAAAATGATTATCACAAACAAGAATAAAAGAAACCAGTTTTCTATGCAACCAAGAGAGAAATGAATTGATCCACACAAGCATATGATATTGAGATTAACATGTAATGTTTTATGAATTGAATGTGTTTTTTTAATAAAAAGTAAAAATTAATGCTTATAAAAGAAAAAGTGGAAATCCTAGATGAGGATTTGATTAGATTGTGACAAGTGTCCTAATTTTATGAAATGAGACAACTTGACCTATAAATAGCCCAATCTAATAATAAAAAAACACTCCTAAGTTTAGCTTAAGTGAATAAAGTAATAAAGGACCTAATAATTAATTAATGACTAATTAATCATTGGGTTATTTTCCTAATCACTCCAACACCCCCTTAAGATAAACTTAGGGAGAAACTAAACAATTGATAATGTTGAGAAATAATCCTCAAGCATACTAGCATTCGGGCCTTTACATTGTTGTTGCGACAGTTGAATATAATTGAGATAGAGTTACCAGTCCCATCGAAGTTTTGATGGACGTTTGGCATTTGGCTAAATATGTTCACAGTTTGTATTGGCGGATCACTAAATTGTGTCGGTGTGATAGGGTGGTGTCGAAGGTAGTCGTCACAGAGTCTCCCCGATGCCCCGATAGACTGTGTGAGTTTCATCGTTAGGGGGAGTGATGGTCTTTGTTAGGACATGGATGGCAATCTCTTTAAAGTGTTGATAAGGAAGAACTAGATGACGTGAAAGATGTGAGTCTGTTGTATAATGATGACACGTAGGAAATGGAACCGTGGTCAAGGCTGACAATAGTGAACACGTGTTTGTAGATCTCTTCATCAATGGGACATGAGGAATTTGTCGAGACATTGGAGATGGTCTCTTTGATGTCTTAACGATAGGAAATATTGTAATGAAAGGTATGTAGAGGTGACTTCTAAAGTTCAATGAGAGACTATCTTGAGTCTCTTCAAAGTTTTGACAAAGCAGAAGTTTAGACAATTATGGTGTAGATGACTATTCAGTTCAGTTTTTGGTTGGACATTGAATTGACAGGTTCTTGAAATGATTGAGGATTGAACGAATGCAGTAGTGACTGGAACACCTGTAGAGGTGCATATGAATACCTCAGTGCATTAAAATTTATGAGTATGATCTATGAAGAGAGATTGAACAGTGAGGGATTACTGTAACAGAGGAGATCAATATGATGATTAGAGATCATCGATAAGGTTTATCAGAGAAATCTAATTTTTCCAAATCTTCTCTGGATGAAACAAGATGTAAACCTCATGTAAATGCTATGAGCCTATAATTGTATTGTAACTGTCATTTGGTTGATGGATAATACAATGGATCTATGTTTTGGAGTGTGGGGTTTTTTACCCGAAAGGGTTTTCCCTGCATAAATTTGTGTGTCCATGTATTCTATTTCATCTATCTTGTTTAATGGTTATGTTTAATGCTTGTTGTTGAAATTGGTTAAAGTTGGATAAACTTTCCACTAAGGGGTTAATGGTGGGAAATAAACTATGTTTGAGTCTACTTCATGGCATAGTAGTATGTGTTTTTGAGGCAATCTAAAGAAATTGAATGTTACCAAATAAACCTACTGATCTCAGATGCTCATTCTGGGATGATTAATTTCCCAATAATTGGTATCAGAGCCTTCTTCTAGGATTTGGTTGTTCTTGGTGTTTTTGGTTCTGGGTATTCCTTTTGTGAAGATTTCTTAGTTTGGCAAGCTTGAGGAAATCTGGAGGAATTGGATGAAGATTGATTCTTTGATGAGTGAAATTTGTTCGCTCTTTTGTTTTAGTTTTAGGAGACAACACACAACTTGAAGGATGGTGAAGACAGAGAAAATTGAGTTGGTCATATTAAAATGATGTGACCTAAAGCTCGTGAGTTGGCAATGGAATAATCCTGATGCATGGGGTGGAATATTTTGCTTTGTGGTTGTGTTGCAACAAATTTTTACATATTGGGTGTCTATGTGAGAGGCTCCCTAGTGTTATGAAGAAGCTTGGGTTGTTTTTCAGCCATGGAGTAATGTGCTTATGTTGGGTGCTTTTTCTTGGTATTGGAAGGCATTATCTTTTGTTACCCTGATTGCATTTAGACTATGGAGTTGATCATTGGATGATTTGGAAGCTTCTATAATAGCTTGTCTCATTCGGATGCATGTGCATGTTGGTGGTTGTAGAGTTGGCCTAAAATGGGCCTAGAGTTCTTGAACTGCCCTTTTCCTTTTATGGATGTTTTGTAATTGCATGGTCCAAATTCATGTTTTTGGGTATGAGAGTTTTATAGGTTTTCCTAAAAAAATCTATGGTGATGCTCATTCATGACAATTCATTTTTTTGGTATAACCGTTATGGTGTTTTTGTTTCAGATTTTTAATTCTTCCATATGAGTAGTGGGTATGGATGGGCATAGGTGTTGTTCCAAACACAGTGGTTTTTTTAGGTTTTACATGTCAAGAAAAAAAATTATGAATTTGTGGAGCTATTGTTAAGATATTTTCTAGACCCTAGCTTTTGGGGTCCTACTAGATGAGATAGTTGTAGTTCTACATACATGCTTTATGCATGGTAAGAGGAGGTGTGATTCCTTCTCTGCATGGGAGTGTTGGTACGTGATCAGTCACTTAGCATTCTTGTGGTGATGCTTGGTGGATTCCTTAACTATGGTGCTCATTGTGGACATAATTGGAAAATAAGATATGGGCTTGATCTGGTGTTTTGATCTGGTGTTTGAGTCATGTTGTCTACATGATTATTCTCTTTTGAATCTCAGTTTGCTAATTACTAGTGCAGTGATGGGTTTGCATGTTTCAATGTATTAGATCTATGAGTTATGCAATTTTGTAGGTGTGCATAGCCTATTGATTGCAATGGGATAACTCGAAAGTGGACTATCTATATCCATGAGGTTGATTCAGTGTTGATGTAGATTATATCAGTTGGCCTTGTCTCTGGTCACTTGTGCATTGGTGTGGTTTCTTTCAGACGAGAGAATGGACGTTACAAGAGTACCTGAATAGTCATTTATGGGGACCCGTGGCATGTGTATCACAATGTCATGAACAACTTGGATACCCATCTTGGCGTAAGTTTTTGATAGTGATGGTATTTTTGCTTGTTTTGGAGATCTTCGTGTCACTTGGTTTTAGTGTTAGATGGACATGTTGATGTGTGGGCTTGGATGATTTTCATATTAGTAGATGTTTAGTCATGATGCTTGGAAAGCTCAGTTGTCACATTTCAATGGGAGATTTTAGCAGTGACTATGAATGAATTATCTTCTTTAGTGTTGTAGATGTTACTAGGAGGAGCTCTTAGATCCTATTGATGTAGAAGGGTTCTTTTGCATTTTCTTGGACACTATTTGAAGATGCATGACATCTTGGAGCCATGGAGACCTCCCGTTGTCTTTGGGTTGAGGTGTTGGTGGTGCTTGACATGTGATGTTGGTTTAGAGCTTTAGCATGATGCATTGCTCTTAAGACCATGGTGTGTTCACTTGGAGCATGCAATCTCCTAAGGGGGGTGTTTATATCATGATGTCATGATTTAGATGATTGGAGATTTGACAGTGGTCTGGTGATTCTTTGTGTTTTGGGTGCATTGGTCATATGTTTGAGAACTTCATGATAGTGCTATGATGCGTTTGGAGTTTAGTATGAGATGATTGCTTGCAGGTGCTCATGGATACATGGAGAATGAGGTGAGAGTGTATTTCTTTTGAGATGAGAGAAGTGTTGACTGGGATGGTTACTCTTGGTCGAGATTTCAACAGAAAGTTTGAGAAGCCTACATCTTGGTTGGACGTGAATTCAACAAAGACCTATGAGGACATTGCTCTTGAATGAGTCATGATAGCTTGCATATCTTGGAGGAGCATTCTCATTCCCACTCTTGGTCTACTCAACAACTTATTGCTTGGGAGGTATTGCCCATTATTTTCTTCAAGCGCATTATGTTTGTCTTCTCATGAATATGGACCTTGAGTTGTAGATACATGGTTTTGGAGGATTCATTTGAGGAGTGTTGGAATGTTTATCTCCTTATGGCTTGAGAGGCTTACATCCATGCTGATTACATGATATATATGTTATGTTTGAACTTGGTGATTGAATGGTTGGGTGTTGTTATGGATTTTCTTTTGGGATGCTCTTGAAGGATATCATACTTGAAATAGTTTGCATTTAGAGGTGTATGTAGGAGGATTTTCTATAGGTACATGATGTGCAATTTTTTTCTCTTTGGTCTTGGTTATCTTCCTGGATGTTTGATCTCACACTATATTGGTTTAAGATTTGGTTGGAGCTATTGTGATCACTACCTTGTGGCCATGTGTTTTCACTTATGTGCTTGGGTGATGACATGGAGGTTTCTTTATCTCTTCCATTTGTTGGGTGTGAAGAACTTGGGAGAGTTGTGAAGACTTGTGGTGAGAACTTTTCTTACAGGTTGTCAATTTACAAGTTGTGCATATCATTGTGGATGATTCCTTGGTACTACATGATGTTGTTTTACACTTTATGATGCTATTGGTATACTTGGTATGCCTTGATCATTTTTGAATTTGCATTACCCTTGTAGTGGGAGTTCTTGGGTGTGTATGTCACTCTTTGACAGGTTTGCACATGGAGTTTATGGTTGTAGTTTATGGATATTATGTTTATGGCATGATTTTACTATGTTTTGTATACCTTTGAGGTATTAAGTGATTGGATGGATTAGCGCTTGTTCTGTGTGCTATTTTCAGTTGTGTGGGTTGGTCAATTGGATGGGAGCAGTCAATTTCTTGATTGTTGTTCTAGCTGATGTTCTATCTTGTTTTTTGGAGGGTGCCTTCATGGTTGTATTCAGGTTGAAACTTTGAAGTTGATGTTGTTGATGCTTCTATAAAGGCTATGAGTACAATGAAGTGGTGGTAGTATGTTGTAGCCTTTTTTGTCAATTAGTTTTTTTGCAGGTGTCTTGGGTTAGACTAGTGCAGATACACATGGCTCGTTCCTTTCCTTTGGTGGTGGATATCTTGAATGTTGATACAGTGACTTCAAGCATTGATTGGTAGCCAGTATGTTCTTTATCAAGTGGAAGAATGCTAAGAAATAATGCCTCAAACGTACTAGTGCTCGGGCCTTTACATTGTCATGGTGGCAGTTGAATATCGCTGGGACAAAGTTACCAGTACCATCGAAGTTTTGATGGACATTTGGCATTTGAATAAATGTGTTTGTAGTTTGTGTTAGTGGATCACTAAGTTGTGTTGGTGTGATAGGGTGGTGTCGAAGGGAGTCATCACAGAGTCTCCCTGATGCCCTGATAGACTGTCTGAGTTTCATCATCGGTGGGAGTGATGGTCTTCACCAGGACATGGATGGCAGTCTCTTTGAAGTGTCAATAAGGCATAAATGGATGACATGAAAGACATGAATTAGTTGTATAACTGTGACATGTAGGCAATGGAACCGTGGTCAAGGCTGACAATAGTGAACACATGTTCAAAGATCTCTTCATTGACGAGACATGAGGACTTCACCGGGACATTGGAGATGGTCTCTTTGATGTCTTGATGGTAGGCAGGATTGTAATGAAAGGTATGTTGAGGTGACTACTAAAGTTTGGCAAGAGATTGTCTCAAGTCTCTTCGAAGTTCTGATGAAGCAGAAGCTTAGACAATTATGGTGTAAATGACTATTTAGTTTGGTTTTCGGGTGGACGTTGGATCGACAGGTTCTTGAAATGATTGAGGATTGAACAAATGTAGTAGTGACTGGAACGCTTGCTTTTGAGGCAATCTAAAGAAATTGAATGTTACCGAAGACTCCTACTGATCTTAGATGCTCATTCTAGGATGATTAATTTCCCAATAAATAAAGGATGCAATGATGGATGCATGGATTGGTCTTGGCTATAAGGAATCATGAGGTACCCATTTACAAACAAATGAATCTCTCATAACCAAGGAAAAGGAGAAAACCACATGGAAAGAAACTCCTCTCCAAAAGAGAGAAAATGAAATAACTGCACTAGTGAAAGAAGGATAGGAGGACTTGATGTGACCCCCCAATAACTAATCCTGTCACACAAGTCTAATAGATGTCCCCCCAATAGTAGAGAGAAAATGAGGAAATGAATCCCCCCATAAAGAAAGAGCTCTTTTTCGAATGATGAATGCCTAAAGACAAAACATGATCTACTACCTACAAACAATATTTCTCCCCTTATGAAGAAACAAATCCATTGGTGATTGGAGAAGCCATTCCCAAAAAAATGGAAGAATTGAGAATCCAAATCCAAATAATGTTTATCTCTAAAAATTGCTCAAGTGTCCACATGTCAAAATGAGATGATGTCAATCCATAAACTAATGAAGACTAATGTAGAAAAAGTTCTAAAGATGATGAATATGATGCACCAAAAATGATGATGTGGTTTTCAAAAAGAGGAGATGGATGTCCTCAAAGTAATCCTCCAAATCTACAATTTGAGACTCTACAAACAAGGATGATATGTCTACAAGATACAAATCCTAAGTGGCTATGTTTGGGAGAAGCTAAATTTCCTACTACACTAAACTAATAGGGGCCAAGATGTGGCGATGCGAAGTTGATCAGAAACAACACATCATGGAGATTAAGTCTCAATTAGTCTCAATTTGAAGAGTGGGAACATGAAGACAAGTATTTGAACCATCATAACATGCAAGACATGTGATATACACAAGATCCTCTAATGTATCATCATCAAAGAGTATGCAATCTACATCTACAAGAGGAATGATACAATTGACAACACGATCCTCTAGGTATGGAGAGATATGAGGGTCTCCATGGATCTCCCAAAGTTGAGTCCAAAGTGTGTGGGGACAATCAATGTTTGATAGAACGCACATAGTGTCATGATCAACACTAGAAAAAATAACTCCTACAACATAATCATTGATAATGCCCCATGTTGATCTACTCCCTAATATGTTTGGTGTAGGTATGAGTCCATAGAGATAAGGAAAAATATCAAGCCACTTGAGATATGTCAGGATGTCATTTCTATAAGGAAGCTAAGGTAGCGAAACAACTTCCTACACTAATCTTGAGAGGAGAATAATGTAAAAAATTTATATATCTTTAACAATTACATAAAATTAAACAAAAATAAACATAAATATCATGCATACCACGATACAGTGATTTACATGTGGAAAACCCTTTTGGGAGAAAAACCCCACACAAAATCCTCCCAATATATTATTCAATAAATCACAAAGATTATAATACACTTACAGAGCAAGCTTCTCATAGGAGTATCACCACTCAGAAGTTAAGAGACAACACGACTGCTATCAAACTCTCACAATACGCCTTCGTCTACATACATCCCAATTGTTAGAATTGTGAAACAAGCACAAAACCATGAGCCACAGGATCAAACAACATAAAAATACACCTTCCATGCAAGAGATTTGCAAACAATATATGCAATATTCCTCAACAAGAAAAAGCTATAGAAGTAAAAGACTCTCAAGAAGATATGAAAGCTCCATATAATTACAATTGAGGGTTGAGTGCTTATAATATCAAAACCCTAAATGAGAAAGGGATCAGATCATGATAAGTGTCAACATCACATGAGATGAAAAATAATGATCTAATATTAGCTCAACTAATAAAAGCATAAAACACTCCTAAGTTTAGCTTAAGTGCATGAGAATAAATTAGAATAATAATCAATTAAAGATTAATTAATTATTAGATAATGCATGATAACTCTAACACCCCCCCTTAAGATGAACTTAGGGAGTAGCTAAAAACCCTAAAAAGAATGCATGATGGGTCTTGACAAACAAGGCCATGTAAGGTACCCATGTACAAACAAAACGTCTCTATAATACAAAGAAATAGAGAAAACCTCATGGGAAAAACTCCACACCAAAATGAGATGAAAGCCAAGTGAAGGACTGAAGAAGCCTCCAAACAAGACAATGTCCTAAAAAATAGGAACATGTAGAACATCCAAAAGCATGAAGCTGTAGAATGCTATTGAAAGATGACTGATAGAGTGTTGAAATGGAGAACCTTTAGAAATAGGAATGCAAGAGTGTCCATATGGTAAATGATCTGTCTCACATAAATGTAAGTAACTAACCACTAATATATTTTTCATCTGAGAGTACATAGGAAAAAATATTGTATACATATCTCACTCCAACGCAAAACCAAAGAAGCATTAGCACCAATAGTAGAAACCCCTCCATAATGTTGAAAAGGGAGAGGCGTGACAGGTACACTAAAACTGAATGCCAAAAAGAAGCACATGTAGAAGAATCATGAACATATGAACATGCAAATAAGAAAGTACCAACACATATAAAGGGTGCGCAAACAAAAGGCACACACACATGAGGTTGCTATAGTGGAAGGGACACTCACTTGACAAAGGTATGATTGCAAACAAAGGAAAAACATCAAACCCCCCATGGCACTTTATAGCATAGTGTGAGTACAATAAGGCACAAAGTGATGTGCAAGATCCCATAAAAGATACACCTGTTGTGGCACTTTATTTTAGTGTGTTTACATAATGAAAAATTCATACAATGGGAGCCCATAATGTCCAAAAAAAGGACGACATGCTGAAAATACAATTCTCTTACAAAAAAAGGAAATTGGTAGCACCATGATGAATTACACAAAAAAAATGCACTTTAAAAAAATGACACCCAAAAATGTGTCTAGATGTAGAAGATATGGCCCGTCGAAGTCTCCAAAATGAGAACTGAATAACAACAACACTAAGATTTAACTGAATTCTAGAAAAAACCATAATTCAAAACTGAAAAATACTTGCACAATGTGAAGAGCTCAAAATTCTACCCCATTTCAAAAAAAATTGCACTGAAAAATATCGTCATATGACCAAGATATGGCCTTTGGAAGATAGGGTGAAAAAATGAAAAGCTCAACGGAGATGGGCTGAGCTTGGAAAAAAAAACCTCCACCAAATTTAGCAATTTTTTTTTCCAAAGTTGGAGATCTGCCAAATTTAGAACCCTAAGAAAAAATCTCCTCTAAATTTGTCAAAGTTGTGCTAAAAACTTTGCCAAATTAAGCAAAACTACCTCCAAATGTGGAGGTGCACTAGATTTAGAGTGTTGATAAAAATATCTCCAGGTAGGTTGCATGTGACATTATTTGCAAAAAAATATATTGCAAAAAAAATTGCCTTTTTATTTTTTTTAAAGAAAAAAAGGACAATTATATATATATATATATATATTTTTAAAAATATATTAAAAAATAAATTAAAAAAAATTTGGGACGGTCCAAGGCCACAACCTCAATAATGGAAGGGGGCGGTGCCCAAGGGGCCACCACCTGCCATAATGGCAGGTTGGCGGTACCTTGGGTACCATCCCAACCAAAAGTTTTTTTAATAGAAATTTTTCTTAAGTGCAAAAAATAACCTATAGCACCTTTCAAAAGGATTTTAAAATATTTTTTTAATTTTGATCTTTTTCATAGGAAAAAATGTTTTTTTTTTAAAATTTTACCTCGATTTGTGTGTTGGGAAGGTTGTATGGCCTTTCTGGCAGTTTTTTTTCCTTAGAAACTCTCCACACAAATTTTGGTGATTTGATAGGCGATCTTAAGCTTTTTGGGCCTTTTGAGCACGATGGAAACCTCCGTTTTGGCTCAAAATGCACCAAAAATGCAGCTATCCTTCAAATTTGGAAACAAAACAATCACTTCAAACCTTTCATAGATCTGGCATTAGGAGTCAAAATCAGGCGAAACAAAAGCCAAATTTGACTTTCTCGACAGCTTCGAATCCAACGATGAGGTCCTTTTTGCACCAAAATGCTCCAAAAATTCTTCCACCTCCAAAAATTACAAGAAAAGTCAAAGGGGATTCAAATTTGAAGCTTGCAACCCTTGTTGAAGAAGAAAACCTCATAAATTGAGAAGGGGTTCGTTGAATCCACACTCTGATACCATGTTAGAATTGTGAAACAAGCACAAAACCATGGGCCATAGGATCAAACAACAAACAAATACACCTTCCACGCAAGAGATCTGCAAACAATATATGCAATATTCTTCAACAAGAAAAAGCTATAGAGGCAAGAGACTCTCAAGAAGATATGAAAGCTCTAGATAATTACAATTGAGGGTTGAGTGTTTATAAGATAAAAACCATAAATGAGAAAGGGATCAGATCATGAAAAGTGTCAACATCACATGAGATGAGACATAATGATCTCATATTAGCTCAACTAATAAAAGCATAAAACACTCCTAAGTTTAACTTAAGCGCATGAGAACAAATTAGACTAATAATCAATTAAAGATTAATTAATTATTAGCTAATGCATGACAACTCTAAAAATCACTTATAGCAAGCTTTTGGAACCTTTTATAATTGGGGTTTTACAAGGTCATTTTTCATTTGACGTGTTAATGAAAAAACCTTGACGTGTTAGCAATTTTTTTTTGGGGCGATGCCCCAAACCCCATATCTTGTTACAAGTGTGTAGTATTTGCATGATCAGTCACCACATACCAACATACATCCTATCAACAATAAACTGTATATAATTTCAAGGTTGAGACACAATTTCCCAACAATTTCACTAAGACTCACAATCATCCTTTTTTAGGATGACCATAAAAGGATGAACAAAAAAACCATGGTACTTCTTCAAATGAAAAATCAAAGACTGATAACCTCAATACATGTAAAGTAAATCAAATGATCTCATGCAAAAAAATCCTTTCCAGGTACCAAGATGTCCAACTAATGGACAAAAATGTGAAATATAAAAAAACTAAAAAAGAATGAATTTGGGGTAGATTTTGGAAAAAGTTCATTTATGGGTCTAAAAAGCTTTAAAATATCTTTCCAATGCCACATGAATCACAAAAATTGGAGATATAGGTGAAAATTTATAGCTCATAAGCTCAAAATGATGATCTGACTTTGACTGAGAATAAAATTAACCAACAAAAAGATTTAATGATCAAACCTACACCACTAGAAAGTACATGAAACCAAATTTTCAACAATATCCCGTTTGCTCAATTTCGACATTGTATTCCCAAGTTATGCCAAAAATAAAAAAATAGCTCCTTTAGAGAAAATGGGGGCTAGGAGGGGGGTTTATTGGTGTTCATACAATGCAAATGTTAGCAAAATATTATGGGAGTATTCCCTCTTTTCTAAAAAAACTCAGTTGCTTGAAAAAAAATTTGATATCGAAATTCATAGAGTTTTTGGAATATTCAATCCTGTACCCAAAAGAGGTCATCAAATTTTGCTAGATGATTCATTAGAAGTAAAAATCTATGTGAAATAATCCACTCAGTTCTTGTGGTTGATGGTTTTGAAGTTTCTAGGAAAGCCTCATCAAATTCATTAATGGGTTATAGGTCATCAGATACTTGTTTTGGGAGCCGCTAGGAAAAAACTTATAAGGCTGCAATTCGAATAGGGTAGGGCTGACATGTGGAGCCCAATGAATGGATCTCTAACTTGCAAAGACTACCACTCAAGTAGGCGGATCATAGGATTGTATAGGGGTACGACACCTACTAGTTACTTATTTTTTAAATTTATTTATAAAAAAATAAAAATAAAAATAAAAAAAAATTTAAATAATTTTTTAAATCTACATACACTTGGAAGAGATGGAAACCTACGATCCGTATAGTGCTATTCAATCATATGGATTTCCATACAAAAATCTCAAGCCCCTATAAAATTTTACTTTTTTTAACAATTTTGATTTTAATAAAATGACAGGTGTTTTGAACACCCATAATACTGAGAAGGGGGGTGAATCAATATTCCATTAAACCATTCAACTATAAACCATCCAATTATTAAAACATATTTAACTATAGATAAGAATGAAGACATTGAAAAGAACATGACACCATAAGACACATCATCACCAGATTTTTATTTGGAAAACCTAAAATGGGAAAAACCACGGTGAGGATTAACTCACAATATAATATATTTGGATATAGAATATTACAATGGCTCACTGCCAGGATACACTGTCCTTGAAGGCTCACAACTTGAAATAATTTACAAAATAGATTATGGCTCACTGCCAAGAGATGAACTGAGATAGAATGAACCTTCCTTGTGTTGGAGTTAAGTTCTGGTGAAGCACAATATATGAAGCACTTCTTTATAAGTCTACCCAACAATTTTGTCTACTCACATATACAATTTCACACATTCACACTCTTTGACACTCATCATTTCCCTATCACACATATTTTCTTGCCTACACACTCTTTTCTTCTTCACAAAATTGTCTCACATATATACCATATACATTCACATTCACTAATTAGGTCGGCCTAATTAGAGAAACCCCATTTCAAAACAAAACCAAGTCTATCAGCATTATCCTCAAAATAGTATTATTATTCCCAACACAAGCACGTAATATATGGTATTAGTTGACATGTACCTAAGATTATAGATCCATTTATCATTCATAACACATATTTAATCTTTTTAATACAAATTCATAATTGGGTCGGCCAAAGTTAGACCTAAAACATCAAAACTCCAAACGTATATGCAATTCATCAAACGTGTAACACAAAAACTTGTTAACACATTAGATTCTCCTTTAGAAAACACCAAATAACTTATCTTCAACTTTGCAAGGAAAAATAATTAATCATGAGAAAATGTGGAATCTCCCACATCAATGCACTGTACAAAAACTTATTGTAGTCTTCAAAACATAACACTGTCATTCATATCTTCTATATGCGTTCACATATCATCACAAAACTTTTAGGTAAGATGAACCTTGAAGCCACAAATCTATGTACAAAGTCATGTAGTGATATCTTTCTTGGAGTTGGAATCCAGACCAAAAAATCGACATACTGAACTAGTATATAAGTAGAATACTATTTTCCAAACTACTGGTAACTGTATCTTTCCAACTATACAACCAAGTCAACTAAAATCTTGTCAGTAGATGCAAATAATGTTGAGATAGAACATAATATCAGCTTCTAAATGAGTCTTACAAAGTATGGCGATCCAAACCAAAATACTGGATCAACAAACTTCCATTATCAGAGCAACTATTGAACTATACAAATAATGTACATCAATGACAATCTTCCAAATTCCATTGTTGACATAAATGATAATCTTCCAAATTCCAACAAGGTGATCCTTAGGTTTTTGGAATTTATGGACTTAACAGTGATAACCGTTTTGCTCCAATATAAGTCAAATTTCCTTAAAGGCCATATCTCTTAGAATTCAAATA